>JAVYIG010017871.1:0-23864 GCA_035222895.1 Strongylocentrotus droebachiensis
GAAACCAATCTGATTTAATTACGTTACGCAAGAGACTTATAAACTTATTTCCCTTACTCTAATCTTTCGAATTAAAGAGCGGAATTTATTCTCCCCTTTCTAAAGCGCCGTGGATGTGGTGCCATTCATGATTTATCACTAATCACCACCTCAAGTTATTTAATGGTCTGATTGATTCGATGAAGCAGAACCTCCATCCTGTGGTTGCAATTATTGGTGCTCGTTGGCCCTACTTGTCCGAGTAGACCCATGCAGGCCCGATAGTGAGAGGACTCCTAGGTGCCTGGCGGAACCCCCTTAAAAGTTCGTACAGGCCTGAAATCCGTTATACTAATTGGACGTAGAATCAATGGGTCAAATGACCAATGGGACATAGGACAAGGGGGTTTGAAGCCCAGTGCCATTGATTAGGAGAGTTTGGCCAACCCGGTTCGAGTTGGGCGCACTATGGCGAATACTGCTATGTTGGGTAAGCACAAACCAAAGAGTATACGCCACGTTGTGACCAACTGAAACCGAGCTGGTCAAATACTGTGGATGGATGGATCTGGTATGGCCGATATGACGTAGACCAAGAGGATGTAAGATCAAAGAATCCATGGGACTAACCGATGGGACGTAGGACCAATAGAACGCAATGTGGTGGATCAAAGGACCAATGGGACAGAAGGCCATTTAGACATAAGACCAATGAGGCTGAGGACCAATGGGATAGATGGGTTAGGATCCTAGAGCCTTTTCTCAAAGGCCTTACCTCAAATGTCTTGTTGCAATGGATCGGAATGTCCACATCCTGCCAGGATGCCGTGCGTCCCTGCAGCGACCAGCTAATCTCATCACCACACCCTCTCACCCTGAATGTGGGTAGGTTGTCCGCCTTCTGAACCGGGTGGAGGTGCGTCCAGAGGTAAGCACTGAAACTCAGTCGACCACGCCCACTCGATAGGACCAGACTCGGAGACACTATCATCACCCGGAAGCTGTAGAAATATCTCCCGGTTTGGTTCGTCGCTTTGGTATAACCGTACGAACCTGGTGGCAGAAGAAAATGATAGTTACAGATAAACTACATTTAAATATGTCGTACGAATGTACTGGAGTCCGCCTAATGCGTACAAAATAGCCCCATAATGTCTTCACAGTCATGCATGAGCGCAAAGTAAACTTTTTAAAGAAGTGATGAGAACAAGATCGCAAGGATTTAACAGAAAAACAACTCAACGGCAATTTCACTAACCTATTGTATGTCCAGTAAAAATGGGTTATTGGCTTCAGCAAACACACCTTAAGGTGGAGCTCTGTTCTGAGACTAATTTTTTTTGGAGAAAAAACGAACTGCCTGTTATTTCAAAATCTAAGATTACACTGGACATATTTTCAATAACCAAAGTGTTGAAAATGAAGACATCGCTCCATTGACACCACTCAGCCCTTATGTCCTTCAAGTAGCTGACATCTTGAATACCCTCTGACAGTGCAGTTAAGCACCTATACCTTACCATGGACCTTTCTGATTCTGCTATCGTTAAGAAGAGGCCAGAACCCAGAACCTGAAAGATGGCTTTACAGAGGACAATCATGGCAACGAAGGCTATCATTGAATGCACTTTCTTCTATACTCAGAGGCCTGCTCCATCTCCTTCTCATACATAAACTATACATAAATATATCATAGATATTATGACATTGACAAGCAATGTTGTAAGTTCAATAATTTGAGCAAATTCAGCAAATTCAGCCAATGGTTGCGGAAAAAAACAACAGCATTTTCTTCTTTTTTTTTGGGGGGGGGAGGGGGGTACGAATTTTATGTAATCATCGATGCTAACTATTTGTAATAATTCATAGACTCGTGAGTTGAATGAATGACATATTAAAGGCAAGAAAAACAACAGCATTTTCTTCTTTTTTTGGGGGGGGGGGGAGGGGGGTACGAATTTTATGTAATCATCGATGCTAATTATTTATCATAATTTATATACTCGTGAGTTGAATGAATGACATATCAAAGGCAAGAAAAACAACAGCATTTTCTTCTTTTTTTTGGGGGGGGGGGGGGTACGAATTTTATGTAATCATCGATGCTAATTATTTATCATAATTCATAGACGCGTGAGTTGAATGAATGACATATCAAAGGCAAGGTACATAAAAGCTTTTTACGTTCCAACAAACTTTTCTTAAATATATACGAACCAATCCAGCTTTTAAGACAGGTTCGTCAAACGATTTCACTTTAATTTTTACGACACCATTTACGAGGTTTCATTTGATGCGACACTAGTCCTACCCATTGTGCATTCTTCATGTGTCATATCTAATTTGATTTAAATTTTGTTTGATAAATTTTAGTGAACGTGATTTTATTGCGAATCTGTATCCGTATCGACCAATTACGAGGGAGAGTGGTGACGGGGGGGGGGGGGGAGGGGGCTACTCTACCCCCACTTCCGTAACCTATACCTCGGTGTCATATTTTTATTTACACAGGATATGATCATAGTCTGTTCTGCTTTATGTGTGTATTTCCGAAGAGAGAGGAGTGCGAGAGGGAGAGGGAGAAGAGAGAGAGAGGGAGAGAGAGAGAGGGGGGGAGTGACAGAGAGGGAGAGAGAGAGAGAGAGAGAGAGAGAGAGAGAGAGAGAGAGAGAGAGAGGAGTGACAGAGAGGGAAAGAGAGAGAGAGAGAGAGGGGAGGGGGTGCAGAGAGAGAGAGAGATAAGGGTGACAGAGAGTGGGTGACAGAGAGAAAAAGAGAGAGATAGAGAGGGGGAGATTCCAATAGCATGACAATAAATTAATGAATCATATCTCATTTACGTTCCTCTACAAATTTACAAAATACAACATTTTAAGTGTTGCTTTAATATGTACGAGCGATGGAGGCCTATTTTTCCTTCACCTTTTCAGTGACTCTATACACTGCATAACAATCACTCATTGGTTTCCAAATAACGTCACGGCGGAGAGCAATTTCTGAAAACTGAAAAGTCAACGAAAGCAATGGATGTATGCTTGCTCTATCGGACAGGAAACTTGGAACGATATTGCAGAGCGGGCAACGTCATATTATTAATAAACATTGCCAACAGATAATTGAAATAAACATATGATAATCATATGAAAACTGTGCCTAAGGTATACCTTTGTGAGTCGATGTACTTTATTTTTGTTATATTTAGCTGGCAGAATATTACGCGTAGGAAAGGGAAATATCTCCTTTTTTGGAACAATTGAATAAAAAGGGATGGATTATTTATATATTAATGGTTATACAGGAATATATCCTTTGAAGGATAGGAAAACATCTTAGGACAGGATATTTCGAATAAAGAAGGGAGAGGAGAAGAAAAAAAATAATGATAATAATAATAATAATAATAATTATAATAATAATAATAATAAGATGAAGAAGAAGAAGAAGAAGAAGAAGACGAAGAAGTAAAAGAAGAAGAAGTGGTAGTAGTAGTTGTAGTAGTAGTAGTAGTAGTGGTAGTAGTAGTAGTAGTAGTAGTAGTAGTAGTTGTAGTAGTAGTTGATGTTGTTGTTGGTGTTGATGGTGTTGTAGTAGAAGCAGTAGTAGTAGTAGTAGTAGTAGCTGTAGTAGTAGTAGTAGTAGTAGTAGTAGTAGTAGTAGTAGTAGTAGTAGCTGCAGAAGTAGTAGTATTAGTAGTAGTAGTAGTAGTAGTAGTAGTAGTAGTAGTAGGCTACTAGTAGTAGTAGTAGTAGTAGTAGTAGTAGTAGTAGTAGTAGAAGTAGTAGTAGTAGTAGTAGTAGTAGTAGTAGTAGTAGTAGTAGTAGTAGTAGTAGTAGTAGTAGTAGTAGTTAGAGTAGTGGTATAATTATATTTTTAAAAACATTAATAAGAAAATGAGATTTAAAAATATCTTAGAAAGGCCTTTATTGAACCAATATATCTAATGTATCCAAAGTCAATAGATGTTTCCTATTAAGTGTTACAGTGCTACATAAAGTTGCTTTTAGGCACAACCATGACTCATTGTATTTTCTCGTTAAATATAGCATTGTATTCTCCACTCGCAGTGCATGGAGCTCATTTCAACAGTCATTCCATTGCATGACATCATCATAAATTATCACTGTCCATCATTCGAACTAAAAATGGTTCTTAATTGACGGGTTCCTCTCGCTAAATTAGGTTAATGGTCCGATATACAACCTGATTGATCTTCAACTTTGAGAGAATCATGTTTTAATAGCCTCGTTTTGATCGCTAACTTCTGCTTTCATAAGCATAACGCTTCCCGTTAGAGATACAGCGACAATGATGAAGCAATTAGCACCTGTTTTTTCTCTTCTCAGAAACACATGTTGGAGCAAAGGGAGAAAAAGCAATGAGCGTATCTAAGGAAAGAGGGGGGGGGGTCGAGCAGGGGCACCGGCACCCCCATTGAACAGTATTTAGATAATTTTCATAGCTATAATCACAATTTCTTGACACATTATCCATTATCTATCGACACACATGACCCTAGTTTTTCGAATTTATTATTTAGCAAATATGCCCCCCCTTTTTTTTTGAAATGCTGGCTACGCCATCAGGGGAGACCTTATTCTTTTCTTTCCAATTCAATCATCCTGTTAATCTCGTCAATGTCATGCTCTTAGCTTTAAGTGTTTCAAATATCACGATCATACTTCATCAACATGAAATAATACGACTAATAATTAGCTCTTAAGAACATGAAGTAGTAACCTGGTAAAGGATTTTCCTTTTCTCAGTTAAATTGTTCTGTTCAATTGATTGCTTTTCATGATGCATTTTATTTTACCATATTTCTTAAATGCCATCAATCATGTATATTTTTGCTTATTCGTATTATCGATACAGATGGTCTAGTCCAGAATAAATTTGATCAACTTTTCAATGAATTCAATTCGACGCTTATACTATACTCTGTACCTTCATATTTAACAACTCTTTCACCATGTAATTATATTAATATTCATTTCCCTGGCGTTCGTAATGTTTATATAACTTAGAGTCCTTACGTCATTAAGACTTATCAGTCCCAATGTTAGTCTTTCATTTGCACGATTTAATGCAATGTGTCATAATCGTTTTACAATAATTATGATTACAATATCGCAGTTCGGTTTGGCCAGATAAGGGCTCAGGGTAAATTGAATAGTTCTCTGGTTTGGCTGGATAGAATTCGCACTTTCTAGAAATCAATATTTTTAGCAATTCTGAAATTATTTTAGCAATTGAGATTATTTTAGCGAATCACGGAGCGTATGAATAATCCCCACATGCCCCTTGCGTTTGTCCTCGCCCGTTAGACGACTTCCTATATGGCTTTTTTTTCCCTGCGTGTTTTGTTTCCGTGCTTCAGTTATTTGGTCAATTTGAGTCAGATAGATTATTTCCTTCCTCTCTCCCTCTTTCTCTCTCTCTCTCTCTCTCTCTCTCTCTCCCCCCTTCTTTATTTCTTTCTCTCCATCTGTGCCCCTGTCTTCCCCTCTCTCCCCTCTTTCCCATGTTCGTTCTCTCTCCTAATCTTATCCCATACCCCCTCTCTTCTCTCTCTCTCCTACCTCTTCTGATGTGTCCTCCCTATATATCTCTCTACACTCTCCTCTCTCTCTCTCACCCCCTCTCTCCCTCTCTTTATACCTCTCTTTTGGACCAAGTCACGACCTAACTCTTTGTTCTCACCCCCCCCCCCACCCCCTCTCTCTCCCTCTCTCTCTCGCTCTCTCTTACTCTCCCCCTCTCTCTCTCTCTCACTTATATATCCTAAACGTAGATTCCTTTACAGCTCGTATATTAATAGCGCGAGCATGTGTCATATCCATGGCAACTAGAAAACTGTCCAAAACAGTAGGTCTATATCCAAGCCAAACAATCTCTTTCAATCATAGGTCATAGGTCGCCGATCGTCACGAGTGATTTAGGTTGTCACCGTGTGCCCTCCAAACAGATAAGTGAGCCTCCAAAACAGTTTTTAGATTCCCAGTAAAGATCGTGGCCTGGCCCAGACACGTAGCCTAGATATTAATCTGGACGTCATTGTCTATGGAAAAGTTCTACTCACTTCAAAAACTAATGATTATGCAAATGGCAATAATAAACGATGATTATTATATTGAAAGGATGGCAACTGCAATGGCAGTAATGATAATCAAGTATACATCAGTAATGATAGGAGCATAGTAGTATAGTAGTAGTATAGTAGTAGTAGTAGAAGTACTAATAATAGAGGTAGTGGTAGTAGTAGTAGTAGTAGTAGTAGTAGTAGTAGTAGTAGTAGTGGTAGTAGTAGTGGTAGTAGTAGTAGTAGTAGTAGTAGTAGTAGTAGTAGTAGTAGTAGGCAGGCGCGGATCCAGGATTTTTTTTTTTTTTTTTTTTTTGCTCCCGAAAATCGCGCCGGCCGAAAATGTGCTCAGTGGGGGGGGGGGGGGGGGGGGGGGGGGGGGGGGGGGAGGTAGTGAACACATTTTGTTGGTCCTCGAAAATTTGCAAATTTGCACCCACCCTTGAGAGCTAGGGGGGGCAACTCCCCAAAAAGGTCAAATTAACGCCCCCCCCCCCCCCCCCATCCTTGAGCGCTAGGGGGGGGGGGGCCAACTCCCCAAAAAGGTCAAATTAACGCCCCCCCTTAATCCGCCACTGGTAGTAGGAGTGGAAGTAGAAGTATAAATATTAGTAGTTATAACGACAACGACTACATTAACTACAAAAAAACCTATACTACTACTGCTACTACTACTACATCTACTACTTCTACTACTATTACTAATACTAATACTACTACTACTTATAATAATAATAATAACAATCCTTATTATAACACTAATGACGATGATGTTGATGATGATGATGATTATGAAGGTGATGATGATAGTAATAATGCGATAGAAATGTTATCTCTGATGTTTGATTAATTGTGCATCATTCTAATATGTCATGTTGAATTCTTTACCTCATGTAATTATATTTATTTATTTATTTATCATAGTTTTATTGCAACAGGGTGGTCTGTATACACGTTTATTGGCCGTTTTCCTGATTTCATTCCATCAAACTCAAGGCAATTCAAAGTAATATAAAATCATGTGTTTTAATAAGATAAACCATTTATTTTGTTATCTTATTAAAGCTTGAATATTTGCCTTTTATTGCACTTTTGAGTTCGTTGTACCCCTGCCGAGATCGAAGTTATAGCTTTACGAGAAAGTTAAATTTCATTCCCTCGCCCAAAAGCGAATTAAGATGTCAGTTATCAAGATTATTTTTTCGATCAGTTGCTTGATTTCGTCGTTCTGTTGTTGGCATAATTTTCAAGGCGGAAATATTCAATCTTGATGCTGCTCTTGTCTATCACCTTTTAGCAATGTTTAGTGCTTTCTTTAAACGTTGGCCTAATAAATGTATTATTCATAGCCTATAGTGTCAAATTTAAAGTGTTCTAATCAGAAACCAATACTAACAAACAATCAGTGACAGGCATATCAGTTGATTACTTGACTCAATGGTTCAGAAATAACTGAAAATTTAAAAAGATCCTTTCCTCTTTTAGAACTTAAAATCATTGTTGGGCTCCAAAAAACATTGACTTTACTGCCAGACTTTACATGTAGTTTTTAATCCTTTAGGGGTTCTCTCCTTTTGGGATTCTCTACGAGAAAAAAACACACCAAGTGACATGTTTCCCAATTATATTCGTAAATGATTTAGGCATACCCACCCCTGAAAATGCGTTTAAAAAACACAATTAGAAAATAGTGAATAATAAAAAGTCAAAATTTGAATTTGAACCTTCTAAACGATGATCATTTGCCTGAAATTTTCGAATTAGATTTTCCATGATCTTTAATAGATTCAGGCATAATTCAAACATTTTCTTTTATAAGTCAACAAAGATAAATCGTTCCTTTAAAACGTGACTTACCTTGTGGCATGTTGAGTGTCCTATCAGTTGTGGGGCCGTCCCTTCCACCCCTGCTCTGTGAAGCACGACGCACATCCCACTGCTCTTCACGATGCTCTAAGCTCTTCTGGGGGTGTTGAATCCTGAACCCGCAAAGTGATGAACGTAGGTCCTCGAAGTCGCATTTGAATATATCTGTGCATTGTAAGAACAATTATTCGTTTATTTGAAACTTGACGAGAGAGAGAGAGAGAGGTGGAGGGAGGGAGTGAGATAGAGAGAGAGGGAGGGAGGGGTTTAACTATTTTTAATACTATAACGAGTGTTTAATGGTATGAGGGCGGTACTGGGATTTAGATTTAAGGGTGGGGGCGGCAGAATACTAACAATGTCGGCGAGGCAATGAAAGAAGAAGGGTTATCACACTTAAGATACCTTTTGGCTCCAACATTTGGATATGGGGCACACACTATTTCATTTTATGTTCTTCAGGTTTGCCTCTTGGGTTTTAAAGGGGCGTGGGAATTCAGGTTGTATCTTGGATAGGCCTACTTGTTGAAACATGCGTGAATGTTTGAGTGCAATCGGAACATAACAAGTACAATCTACTTCGCTTCATCTGAACTCACATTGGATTCATGAAAGGTTCAGTCGTTATAAAGGGGGCCAGCCAAGTTGATGACTGAAGGAAAAGAGAGAGGGGGAGAGAGAGAGGGGAGAGGGGGGGGGGAGGGAGAGAAAGAATCAGAAAGAGGGGAAATGGAGAGGAAAGGGGGAGAGAGAGAAAGAAAGGGAGAGAGAAGAGGGGAGAGAGTGAGAGGGGGAGAAAGAATGAGAAAGAGGGGAAAGAAAAGGAGAGGAGAGGAGAAAGAGGGGAGAGAGAAAGGGAAAGAGAGAGAAAGAGAGAGAAAGAGAGAACGAGGGGAAAAACAAGAGAGGAGAGAGAGAGAGAGAGAGAGAGAGGGTAGACCTGGGCCTTGGCCTGGGAACAGCTTCCAGATGAAATTTCTAATCAAATCCGGATATGTTTACACGCTGGATATATAGTTTGTGCATGACGCCATTTTTCCTGTAAATATGTACATGTATCTAAGCATGCTTCAAGGTCAGTCAAACAAACTGACCTACTTGTATGCAGTACATGACATATTTGTACCTGTGTCGAGATTATACAGAGTATATAGTGGTTATCACAACGTAATACAAAGTGTTGCTCCCTAGATATCAACAATATGCGTACGGGCAAACTGCGGCAAGGGTGATCAACGTTACTCTCCCATTTCTAAATTTGTCAAGCAAGTGAAAAGATTGAAGCGAAATGCAATTTACTCTTTAAAAATGAATAAGATACATTTAACTCAAATACGTCACTGTCAGTATTTGAGATGATGGTTGCCCGAAAATGAGTCATTTCAAAGTTGTCAAGGTGGGGGCTGGAGCCCTATAGCTCCGCCTCGTTCGCTGTTCTGGTCTTCGACTACAACATAATAATCTCATCGACGTATAATATAGTTTTTTAATTGTCCATATAGTCATTTAACTTCGAGTAGTAGATGCTGAATTAGGGATCAGTTTATACATGGAGTTACTAGGCTAGTAACTCCATGGCTTATATCATCATGAATCATGACCATTTCCCGGTCAAGATTATGGCATTAGCCATTTTGTTATACATTGAGTTGCATTTCAGATGTATGCTCTGGATTATGTAATGGTCCTTTAAAATATTTTTTTTTTTTTTTTTTTTTTTTTTTTTTGGGGGGGGGGGGGGTCTTTATTTGCTACGTTTGATTTTACTTTGCTGTGTTATTGTTTTGGCTGCAGCGTTCCACGGAGTCACATTCGCATCGCCACGGCGCATAGCATAGGTCCACCCACTCGCATCTGAGCTGAACTTGTGACCAATCAGAAAGCGGAAATGCGGTGGGCGGTGTATGCACGTCGCTGCAATGGCTGACAGCTTCGATAAATAGCGACTCACCACCAACAAACCCATTAACCCTCGCTCAGGTTTCCCGCGATGGGCATACGGCCAATTCCGTGAGCCTGCTCCAGAGTCTTCCGATGACCGGGGCATTTACGCAAGAGAAGTGCACCTACTTTCCTCAGTCCTACCTCAGCGCCATTAACCGTTAACCCATCCTCTCTCCTAAATCTTGAGTTGTTTTTAATGGCCTCTATTGTTTGGTAATCAACGGGCAAGGAGCCAAAATCTGATTTAACATAAAAACGAATCGAGGACGGGTTTGTTTTCAGGGCCATGCTGAGTTCATCAGGACCGGCGATGACAATGTGGAAGGCGTCGACATCATCTAGGGAATAAATGCTTTGGGAAGGGAACTTTGAGAAGTAGAGATACCGTGTGCCCTACTGCAAAGAGACTAATTCTTACTAATAAGCTTGGTGTATTGATACAGACTCTTGATTCTCATTGAGTCATGAGTATAATGCTTGGTGCTTATATAAATGTCAAGATGTTTTACCCATGCCCCTCACGACAAACAGATGACCAAAGTGTTTTACATGGGTACCTTGAAATGCTGCGTGTAATTATTTTTGCAGGGGCCTCAGGAAGAGAAGGTTTAATACCGATGAGGCTACCCTGGATCAACAAGATCATCACCATAATACTAAACATGCTATAGGGGTAACAGTTACACGAGTGAACACCAACACAACTGTCCTCTATGGATTTTTTTTTGAGCGGATTGTTATTCGCAATCATTGCGACTTTCTTTCAAATTTGATTTTATCAATGGTACGACTGGCCACATTGCGTGAAAAATTATACCAACAGGTTGCTAAAGTTCGTACACAAGACTCGAAACGGTTTATCACGAATGTCCAGTTTGTGTTGGCAAAACTCGCGTTACGTTACCATGGTTACATTTGATTGAGTTACATATTGCGAAATATTCCAAAACAAAAGTATGAAAGTAAAGAGAAAAATAATGGCATGCAGACAGGGTGTAGCAATAAACATCTGCAAACAATAAAAGTAATTTGAGCTTATCTATTAAACTAGATCAAACGAGATTTAAAGGATAAGCATTTAGCACGTTGTGAAATTTTTATCGTTCAAGTTTTATCTGAACTACATCTAATCCATTGGAAAATTGCCATTATTTGATAGCGAATTCTGCCATACTATAATACACTTGAAAATGTCATTTGTTACTCATTGTGAGGAGGTTATTACGACATCTTGGCCTGTTATGTATACCAAAAATACGAGAAAAAAAAACAACGAAACTAACCAGGGATTGCTCTTGTAAGAGGAATATATCAAACATTTGCAAATGAAACAAAGGGCCCCACACTCTGTTAACATTGCTATATATTTCTTTTGTCAAACAGGAGTTTTCAATCGGAATAGATTAGCACATTACGGCCTGCTGCTACAGATCTGTAATCGCTGTTGAAGTTTCGTTGGCAAAATACAGAATAAAAGTTGAAACAGTTGTCTTTTAAAACAATGGCTTTAATCATGTAAAGAGCAGTTGTCCAAATGTTTTATTCCGAGAGTGGCAGAGATCATAATAACTTGTAACAGTAAGATCCTTAGTTGTTTCACATGTGCCATGCCATTGGGGCACAGAGGAAGCAAGCAAGTATCAGTGATGAGTCTGGTGACAGATGAGATCATGAATACTCATTCTAGTGATGAAAATGTACGGCATGTGTGGATAATTTTGTGCACCGTCGTTCAAAGGTTCAAGGAAGAACAAATTGTATTTAATTCTTTATCAGAAATAATTTTTAAAATGAATAATTTTGATATTGTCTGGCACATTATGTTCTAATGAACGAATAAAGCAGATAAATTGTCAAGTGTTTTTGTTTGTTTTTTGTTTTGTTAAAAGCGTGGCCTTTATAATTCCATTTTTCACCCATTATTTTTGTTTAAAACGTATATCAATTAATTCAGGACGATTTTCTTAACAACCTTATAATGTCGAAAATAATATCGCTAGTGATATTCGTTTGTCTCGCAATGTGGTCAATAAGGAATCTAAAAGTTCACGACGTTTCGTGTGCATCTGCAACACTTCATCTGTTGATAATAACTACTGTTTAGGCCCTTTTACACTTTCACGGATCGCATCACGGATCATCCCGGATCGTCGCTCCAGGATCATCCGTGTTATCTCCGGCATTACCGTGTATACACCGGGGAGGCATCCGGCGTGATCCTTGGCGTACCGGCATATCTGGGGAAAAAAATAAACTTGCTTAATTTTTCATCCCGGAGTTCACGGATGAAACAATCCGTCCCCTTCCCTGTAGGCACCGTGTACCTCCGTGTAGCCGCCGAATACATCCGGGACAGTCCGTGTAGACACCGGGAGGTCCGTATTAACACCGGTTTCATCCGGGTTTGAAATTCCGTATATCAAATGAGCGCCTACAAGCTCAAGTCACGCGTCAACATCCCGGAGATATCCCAATAGACAACGTACACCTCCGTGTAAGGACCGTAAAAGTACCCAGTAGCCTCCGTGCTCTTCCTTGAAATCCTTGTTAGCTCCGTATGCGTTTCCGGCGTGGTCCGCGTTGCTACCTTGTCTGTCCGTGGAGACACCGTACTTGCTCGTGTATACACCTAGTTCGTAACGTATCCACACCGGCATCGAGAAGAAATCGTGGTGTCGCACGCCGGAACACCCCGGATTAAGATCCGGGATGATCCGTGATGCGATCCGTGAAAGTGTAAAAGGGCCTTAAGCAAGGGTCTTTTATACTCTATGGGAGGACCGGCGGAGCGGTCCATAATTCGATCGATAATTGGAACAATAACGCACAATGCCTAACGCACAATGCCTATTGTTCCAATTATCGATCGAATTATGGACCGCTCCGCCGGTCCTCCCGTAGAGTATAAAAGACACTTGCTTACAGTAGTTATTATCACCAGAGGAAGTGTTGCAGATGCACACGAAACGTCGTGAACTTTTAGATTCCTTATTGACCACATTGCGAGACAAACGAATATCACTAGCGATATTATTTTCGATACTATATCCGCAATGAGTAATATATTTAGCATTAACCTTACAATGCCATGCAGACCGTTCCCTAAATTGGGTACTTCCAAATTATGAATTATTTTATGTTCTTTTGACCGATAACAGTGATACATTTATCTGCTTCTTATTATGGTCATGTAAAGTTAATATTCTGAGAAATAAAGACAAGGACAACTTTTACCCCATAAAATCGTTGTTAGCCATCTTCGTCGGTTTGCCAAAGAGTGGGAAAAAATAACATCGATGACAAACATATTCTCTCCTCGCCCTTAATCCTGTGATGAATATAGGAATATCAACTTCTCTCACTATCTTTGTATTCCACTGAGGGTATTCCGGTTAAACACGTACCAGACAATATCCTTGAAAGAAAATTTGGCGCGAAGTTTGCAACATGATATACTTGCACTTGAACCAGGCCGCCCATGCGGCAGGCGAGAGGAGTGAGTAGATTGTTTTCTTCAATGTTTAAGGGATACTGTTTCATAATTTTGTTTCTTCTCATACTGATTTTTATTCGCGTGTATATAGTTTGCACAAGCTATCAACACAGACAGTATCCGTTTATATGTCTGGTAACACGTAGGCAAACTAAACAGTCCCTGAGATATAGAGTTTTGGGAGAATTATGCACTAAAGTGATTTTAAGACATCACGAATACATGTATGTAGAACTATTATATACCTCCCCCCTAAAAAATTATATAAAAAAAACGAACATAGCGAGTGTTTGTAAACAACAACCAATCCGCCTGTTCCGTTGTAAAACATATTTGTTAAATGGTTGTGTACACTTTAATGCGCAGCTGAATGAAATGTCGGTGTTAATGGGGGATGGGGCATGGGCAATTGTCCCTTATGATTTGCCAGACTCGGTAATTTGATATTTCGACATCCCCCTTTATTTTCTTGACTCCCTGTCAGAACTTCTAGAGACATACTAGTATAACAATTCAGAGACTTTGCAATAATTTCTTTTCAAGGGGAAGGAGTCGTCTTTAGAACTTTTGTTAAAACCTGTGCCCCTATTAAAATCTGGCATCGCCCTTGTCTGATTTGTTCTTTGCATGAAAATTGGCATGCAAATTATGGTATAATACAGACAACCTTAACACTGACATACATAGCAGGAAAAATGAAATAATCATACTGATATAGGGCTAGTGAAATAGTTTTCAAATACGTCACACACAAAGTTAGTCTTATACCAAACAGCTCTGAGAGGGGATTAAAAACTCGATTGGACACAAATATTATCTAGAATTTCTACATTAAATGTCAGCTCTTGCGTCAGCCCCATAATACAGGGCCCAAACATGGCGCGTCGTCAGGCGAATTATCATGTCTCTCCCCCTCTTGTTCCGAGTCTAATAACAATACATCAGTAAATAGTAATGAACTTGGAGAGAGAATTTGGTGAGGGCACCGCAGAGATCCTATCTGGTTTTGTTTTCTAGAAAGTCTTGAGCATGTGCCTATTAAACGTGGAAATGATCAATGAAAAGCCCGGCTCTGCATGTGCGATGAAAAGATAGGTACATCGTCACCAAGGCCAGGTCGGTGAGAGTATTAAACTGAGATCGAATGCAGTTTGTGGCTTTGTGTCGTGGTCGAGTGGTTTGAATGTTCAACTGTAGAAACGAAGGTTGGGGGTTCAAGTCCCTGAAACGGTTCTAATGTCCGTTGCAAGGCTTTGTTCTACGATTTTTCTACACCATGTCTAGAAAACAAATGAGGAGGTGGTAGGATGCCGAAAGCCATCCTGATGAAGCTTGCATGCTATATGCCTTCACTGCGATCAATATGGTCAATTGCTTTCAATGGAATGGAGATAGGGCACATTTTTGGTACTTGCGTGAATCTGATGGCCGGGGTAATGGTACTATTAAGGGATTAAACACGCTCTTTTACTTATCGAAAAAGAAATAGCGATTGCAGCATTTGCCAGTATAAAAGTTGGAATCATGCGGCCATATTGCTATATTTCGATTTTAGGGTACCTACCCCCAAAGGAACTGTTATCACAGGACAACTATTCCCGGACATTTATCTCTTAGGACAAGTTCCTTGCCAGACAAGTCATCCCAACATGATAGTATAAGGGTTGTGAAAGCAATGTGCACTCTTTTTTTCTTTCTTTCTTTTTCTTTTGGGGGTCCAAGGGAATAGTACATGTAATTGTTTCATGTAGGTGATTTTTAACAGCTGTTTTCCATTTTCAACACGATTCTGGTACCTGCCACGCAGAAGTGCATGATAGTTTTTCATTAATTATCCAATTAACTATAGACAATATCACGAGGAGTCTAGAAGGAGCATACATAGCATATGTTTGTGGTTGGAAGTAGCGCGGGTACGACTTGATGATGATGACTAGAAAATTGTTGTATCTCTTAATCCTTCGAGGGACGATATCAAGGCTTGACATTTTAATGCTTTCTCAGTTTCTTACTATCATTTCGCAATATGATATACAAATCAGCGCAAACATGTCATAGGTTTTTTTGGCTTTGCTAGAATTCATGTCAACGGCGACCACTCTGTCCAATCTATGAAATTGATTCAAGGAAAATCTCTACACTAAATTTGATATCAATATTTTTTTTTTATAATAAAAATGTTTGAAAACCCTGAACAAGAAAATAAATTTTAATTGTATCGACGTCACTCTGAACTGCCCCGGTACACTCAAACGACCTCTCTAAAGGTGATTCCACCCTTTTCATCATATATTTTTGGAGACGCCACGTTCTATTAACCTACAAAGATTGAAAAGCTGCCATCTCAAATTTGGTAGACAGACAGAATCAGACAACAAGGCTAAACTGGCAATACTTTTGGCAGCAACTTACTTGACGCCAAACTGATTTGACTTTGCCAATGGAATGAGTTATTGAAGACTGTTTTATGGGCGCAGAAAAAAAAGCATGGACTTATCCTCTTATATATATGCCCTTTGCATAGAGGGAGGCGTCATTCATTATTGCGTCATTACCCGCGGTAATTAAGCCTGTGAAGGCTATTATTGCATGCGCCAATAATTCAAAGCAATGATCACACTGTTCATTTTTGACATTCCAAGCAAACATTTAAAATATTGCACTCAATTCGTGCATACAAAAATGAAATAATTGGCTAAAAGATTATATTTCATTAACTTCGGTACAATATCATTCTCACATGGCGTGTCGAAGACCTTGCTAGTCATTGACGCAGCGTCGCGTCAGCTAAATAACACCTTGTGAGCAACGGGCGATGGAGGATTATATCGTTTTATACGAGGTGTTGTTTGCCCGACGCATTGCTGCATCAGAGCGACTTGTACAGTGCTTGATGCTTCATGTAAGACTGAGTGAAGTTGTTCAGAAAGAGTGAAAAATGAACAGTGTACACATAGCCTAATAACGTATGGACTAATTCTCTGACGTGGGTACCGTTTGTTATACCGCAAGCGAAATGACGCCTGGGAGGGGGGGGGGGTGTTTATAAAAGATCCTTAGTTGGACTTAACAATTATGGAAAGCCGTTAGCATCTTTTAAAATATTTTGTATTTTTTTTTTTTTAAGGCTTAAAATGCTGATTCAAATCATTCATATTTTCTATTATCATGGGAGATTTCATCTTCTTGATGTGGAATTTATGAAAAGGGTAAAATACTTGAATTTTTGCTTTCGAATATATTTCATTATAAGGCTACAGATGGCTCTCCGTAATTTTTAAGTCCAACTTAGAGTTATGTTCAACTTAAAATCTTTGTGTAACACCCCCCTGATGTGCAACAGGTGTTAGAGGATTGGCGTACAGTAGGTTCTCATCCATCATGTCGTGCCATAAACTCAGAGAGCTGACTTCCGCGTTAACATGCTGATTTGTAATAGGGCAATGTCTGATCAAAACAAACACGTGCACGATGAACAGTTAGTCACGTACATCTACTAATTAACACATTGCCACAGTTGTTTTACCGCATGAATCCAAAGGCGCGTGAGGCTTAACATTGGCACGGGTAAAAAGTCATAGGTTAATAACGCTATGTTTTCAATATTAATGAATTGGGTGAACAGTAGGAAACTGTTAAATGAAGGATTTTCAGACGTTATCGTCACTGATGATGTCATAATGAAATGGGGGCGTCGAAGCATTTCCAGCTAGGGGAGAGCCATTTGATCGAACTTTAGAAAGAATGAAGATCATGTTACACACCGACCGTTCGGTATCATATCCCTTGTACAAGCTTTTATTGTGCTATATTTTACAGTTCCGGCCTTATAACGAGTTGGAGGGGGCGTACGCCAACTCAAACATGCTATGGATACGCCAATTTAAACTGCGTAGGATACTGCGATCAGGGTTGTCACCATTTCATTAAAATGTTGTCAGTTGCAACAACTAAATTGAACTCCATTATTCAAATGTGATAGTATTCATTTTATTACTCATCTCGATCACAATTTGGACGTACGCAATTGCGAAGAATTATATAATCATTGTACATGTAGATCTATCCTATATTTTTAACTTTTCATTGCTATACTTCTTCATAATAAAAGATATATCAGTATCATCTATATTCTGTATATCGTTTAGTAATCAATTTCTAAAGTACTTTCTAGAAACTTAAGGAAAAATCTCAGCTTAGACAACATGTTATTAGTATAAAAAAAATTAAAAAAAAGAAAGAAGAAGTTTCAATTACATGTATATTACAAAAATCCATGTATAAACCAAACATATACTGTATACCGAGAAATTTATAGTTGATGAGTTCGAGTTAATCAAGTACTTGAAACAAATTCAACTTGGAAAGTGCATTAGTTCGTAACTATGTTTAATACACATGCTAACAAATAACTACTTGGCTTGATGAAATGTTAAATCTTGGCTCTCGAAAGAAAGTGCCCCACTTAAATCTTACCTCGCCTTGCGGCAACATTCTGTAGAAACACACAGAGTAAAACAACTGCTAACATGTTACGAGACATTGTTGACGAAGTCATCATGGCGCAGAATTAATCCATAAATATCGTTCAGAAGAATAAGGCTAAAGGATGATCACATAGCCTGTTGTCAGATAGACGCTGGGTTAGACAGTAATCACTTATTAACCGGCCTCTTGTATCCTCTGCTAGTCCCAAATAGCGTTCGTTTGTGAACTAATATAAACTCGAATGGTTATCATGCAGGTTGGACCGAGAGCGAGAGTTTCGAAGAAGAAGGGTAGACGTTGGCAAGCAACCCCCACAATGAAACTAAAGCTAGGTCTAGCGTGTGCCCCCTCCCGCTATCGGCCTACAACAGGATGACGTCATTCATTCTGACCGTGTTCTCACGAGGACCACGATTACAAGTGCCGCGTCTGAACAGAATCATATTCAACGCATATCCGACACAAGCTAATGCTTTGTATTTATGATTTCTTCCTCGTGTTAAAATTGTTAATATGCTCATAGAATTTTGAAAGTTATTAATTATGCACAAACTTATTACTTGAAAAAATGGAAAAAATTAAATGTTATTTTGACTTGGATCACTGTTTAGGTCTGTACACGAAGAGCTGCATGTGCATGCTTATATTTTGTGAACGAAGAACGTTAATCGAGTAGAGAAATTAAATCGAATTGAGCTCAATGAATGAGCATGAGTTAAATTGTCACTTTGATTAAATAGGTTGATGGGTGCTGACTTACACACACGAAATAAAAAGGCAACTTGAATGTTGGGCTACACTCTTAATGACCAACCATATGTGTCTCATCAAACTGATCGAGTGGTCATGTCCATAATATGGTCACGTCTATACGGTCATTGACACAAAATGGCCGTGGATACTATACAATGTTGTGTTCATATACATCAAAATTATGTCACTAAACTTTGCAAGAATAAAAGTAAGGACACGCTATTCTGATCTGATCTTTCAATTTAAGGTACTTTACGTGTGAATGGAAAGGAAGTTTGATAACTTAACCTTGCTACATGTAATCGTGAGCACGAAAATGGATTTCCATGTACCCAATTTTTTTCTCGTCGATTTCAAAACTAATATAGGTCTACCCCCTCCCCTAAATTGTTGTTGATTGTTTATCTAAGCTATTAAATATGCCGGCATTGTGGGTAACGACCATACTAGAACTTTGTAACAGCTTCTATGGACTTTGCCTACTTTGATTCAACAAAATAATGTGAAATGAAATCACTATCGCAATGCTTTTCGGCTAGTCAACTTTATCTATAACATACATAAATTAAAGAATTACCCCCAGAATGCAAAATCGTCTTAAATATGGATACTTTTCTTTACATTCTGATATTCAAAAATTCAATAATCCTCAAGACTTAGCTCAGCATTTCATCACTTAAACGTATGCTAAGAAGTACCGTGATTTCAATAAATTTTACCTTTAAAAGTGGGGCATAATGATATAACTCGGGCAACCTGCTGTTTTAACCCATCATTGTCTATCAATAGTCTTCGGTTTATTTTCGGCGCTTCCCCAATCAGAGGGAAAGACAGTTGAAGTCCACATGATGGTTGGAATCAATTAATTTGAAGGATACTAGTCACCTGGTTCAAGTGAACGTCCTTTAAGAGGACACAGATCATGCCAAAAATTGAGTCATGGTGGTAAGGTGGTCTTCTTATTGGGAGTTAGATATTTTCCGTATGCCCCTAATAGGCCTCGAGGTTCGAGTACTTGTTTGTTTGTTTGTTTTGTATTTTCTTCTTTCACATTAACATGATCAACGTGACGTCTTACGAATATTCATCAGGCGTTAAAAAAGATGTTGTATTGCCCTTTGCGACGGACCCACAATCTTTAAAAGTACGGTCGGCTATTAATCAAATTTTTGTTTTAAACCTTTTTTGGGGAAAAAACAACATGTATTTTGTTTGTTTAAACAGGGATGTAAATGCATAAAGTCATCAAAATTTTCCCAAATTCTCACTCGTCTCCTGTCCTAGTTCGAAATCCTGTTAACGTAAACAAGTAGACACAGGCCTCGTGTACGTATACACCATGCACTGTACCAGATAGAAACCAGCGAATTAAGGCGACGTTCCTGGTTTTCAGTTTTGGGGGCAATGGTCGCTGTTTTGTGGGGGGGGGGGGGGAAGAGATTTCGACCCAGGTTCTGGCACCTAAAGGGGAATGCTTTTTTTTTTTTAGGCCTCATTAACACCCGAAAAGAAACATTTGATTAGAACAAATATACCATCTTTCACTTTGTGATGATTAAATGTAGTTATATTGAGCAATGCAACTTTCAAAATAAAAGTGATTTGCAAATAGAAACTAAGGGGAGGAGTTCATCTGAAAAACAACAACAAAATTGCTATAGTAACTGTTCTCATTTTACTATACGACGTTTTTAACAAGGCCTGCGGACAGATAATCTCATCGCCGGATGATGAATTATAGGCATCACAAAATCATATTGATTTTAAAGTAATGATAGTGAACATTTAAAGGACACGAATCGTCTAAACATATCGTGTCTGTTTCAATTTTATATTGACTGGGTAGTCTCTTTATAGTTCGCCAGCTGTTTTCCGAGAGAGAGCCTTGTTCTGTCATGTTTCTCCAATATGTCTCGAATGAGTCGATTTCCCGCTTAAAATTTATGACATCGGTTTTGCGTTGTCGGGCATGTGGTTTAAAAATTATCTACATCTTCATAAACCGTGTCAAAAATTGAGGCCTTATTTCATGACCTCTTTCTTAAAGTAAATTTATCGCAGTTATTGTCTGGAGGACATTTAAAACACCGACATGATCAAAATAAGAGAGAACTGTTGAGATAAACAGACATGAATAATATAGACATCTTTATAGAAACAAACGCTAATTTTCACGGAGTGGCTCAAATTACATTATTCGACATATATTTTTCTTTATCTTTGAGCCCCATTGTTTTAAAAAAAAGCTGCATTCTTTTTAACATAATGATCAGTTGTTTTTTTTCAACAGACAAATCGTCTGATAACCTGTATTTTGGAAGCTATATCGCTCATATCAAATACGTGCGCTGTAAAAGAGAAAAAGAGTAAGGAACATAATTATAGAGGAAGAAATAAAATAACAATTTTAAATTCGGATTATCCCTGAAGTGTAGAACAAGCTCTGCTGATCAAGCTTGAAGAGATTCTGGTCCACAAAATGTATTGTATTTATGTATTTATTCGTGGGTTAGTAAACGGAGATCTTTGGGAAGATCTGATGTTCATTTCTGGTGAATTCTGGAAGAATAATTCAGTCAAATAATAAGACCTCGTTGTATATTGAATAAGTTATTAGGTCAATAAGTAGGAGCCAATTACTTGAGGAACTTAACGATTATATTTAGAGTTTTTGGAACTCGAACTCAACACAAAGAATTCCGAAAGATTGATATGTTGTCCTGAAAGCAGACTGATTCAAGATCACGAGATGGGTTGTTTAAGGATGTTAAAGATGTATGTTTCCTACCGATCTCTGCTTGACCCTTCCTTTAACCAATTATCGAATTCGATTGAGTGAAATCAACTTTCTTTTTGCGGAATGAATGATGTTGAAGAGGAACTCCCCTCTGGAAAAACGGAAAGGCTCACTATATTTTTCTGATAGCAGAATGCTATATCTTTTTAATACAAATAATGCAAAGACCTATCTTAGAAATTGTTTTTTTCTATCAGTGTACTCAAATCTCAATTAAAAGTCAATTTTTTAAGAATGCAATTGAAATTCGTTTTTTAATCACCTTGACCATGATTATAACTGATTTGAATACCTTCGATTTGTGTTATGAGCAATTAAAAAAAAAAAAGATAAATAAATAAAACTAAACAAATTTGAGTAATGATATAATTAAATAAAAACAGAGTCATAGTTTTGTAAGATGGTCTTTGTTATGACGGTTTTGATAACATACGGCATTGCTCAACTTGCCATAATTACGATGTTCACTCAATTTACCAAACAAGGAAAGAAAACGAAAATTTAAACTAATAATGCAACACCATTAGAGGGGCAAACTTGCACCCTTAATGGGTGCAAATATCACAATCTTTGACTGGGTTCAAATTAACATCCAGAGTGCTAAGTGTTGGTGTTTCTTTAGTAGCGGTGTAAATTTATACACTCTTGAGATCGTTAAGACTGAATTTTTGTCAAATCGAAATGCCTATGACACTGGACGTGTATATAATGCCATTTTAGTCAGCAATTTTCTTCCTTCAGTCAACTAACTCATTTCGACATCATCTATAAGAACTTTCAAGGCAGGAGGAAGGCTTATGTTTCTGTGACAAATCAGGTTCGGTCAATCAGAAGGAGTGCCGCAGAAAGAGGGTTTGTTCTTCCGTTGAAAGCACAGAACAGAATCCAGAAAAGTATGTGTCTGGCCGTTAACTTCCGGAACAATGAGCGAGCACTTTCTGTTTCAATGTCTTCCCCATGTTCATGACAGTCATACACTTCACTCTTCAACAATGTCACATTTTCATCATTAAGGGAGAGTTTCCTGTACAGGTTAAGAAACAGACATTCATAATCTCAGTAACTATTTAAAGAATTTGCAAACCAAGGATGTTATTCAGTATGTAGACAATGTCGTGAGAGTAATTGAACTGTTGCTTAGATATGTCTTGAAATGGTGTGTGAACTGTGAAAAACCCTTTTTTATATTTCTTTCCTGAAAAGAATCATCAACTGGACAGAATTTTGTCTGAAAAAATTTGATTTTCGTTGAGGGTTTTTAAATTCAAGTAATCAAGGGGTCATTGATATTATTATAATTGAGGAGTAATTGTTCAAAGAAGTCTGCGAAGTTATCCATATATAATCATAATCAAACTTCCCATGACCTTTTTCAACTTCTATTTCAAAAGAGTGTGAGAATAAAAATTATATTTTAATGCCAAATGTTTTTTTGGGGGTCCTAAAAGTTACAAGGGAATTGGAGGACTGAGGAAAGGAGAAAAGAGAAGAGATGGTATAGAACAAAGGATTAATTCTGCTCGAGGTCATTGTATTGAGGCCATTCCATAATGTGTCACCTACTTCTTAAAAGTGGGGACTTCCCCCTTTTTGGCAGCCCTGGCTGCAGCCAATTTTATGCACTACATTTTCAAATGACTCATCCATTATTGAACATTAATATTGGTGTTTAATAAAATAAAAAGAAACAGATGAGGATGAGTCTGTAAAATGGGATGCATTGTTACCCAATATTATTAGACTTAATTAAGTTAATTATCTTAACAATAGTGGATCCAATTACTGCCCCTTATCCACTTAGCAAGATAATGATCCCGTAGCATCTCGTTAACTACCTCGTGCAAATAAGCTTGAGCAACTACATGCACTACTCCAATTCACCTTAACACAATGGCAGATTCAAAGGGGAGCGGGGAGGGGGGCGCACACCCTTTACAGGCAAACTTAATTTCGTACACGTATCTTTTTTCCTTTGGACCCGTTGGAAATTATTAGAAATTATGAAAGCTGTTTTAAGCAAAACTAAAAAAAAGGTTCTAGGACACCTACCCCCTGGACATCCACCCCCGGATAACCACCCCCAGTCAACTACCCTCTAGGACAACTACCCCTAGGACAAGTACCCCCTAGGGCAACCAACCCTGTAGGACGACTACCCCTCGGGAAAACTACACCGGACAACTACCCCCTACGACAACCATCCTCTAGAACAACTACCCACCGGACAACTATCCTAGGGGGTAGTTGTCTGGGAGTAGTTGTTCGGGGGAAGTTGTCCTAGGGGGTAGTTGTCCGAGGGGGTAGTTTTCTGGAATAGTTGTACGAGGGTAGTTGTCCTGGGGGTAGTCGTCCTAGAGGGTGGATGTCCTATGGGGTAGTTGAATGGGGGTAGTTATCCGGGGGTGGATGTCCAGGGGGTAGGTGTACGCTCAAAAAGATATAATCTTAAAGGGGCACGTTCCCCT
>JAVYIG010017872.1:0-23861 GCA_035222895.1 Strongylocentrotus droebachiensis
CCTCTATCTCTATTATTCTTTTCTTCCCAACTTTGTGTTTCTCTTTCTCTCGCTCACTTCTCCCCTCTCTCATATTGCTCCGATTGTCTCATTTTCGCTCGCGTGAACATTGCCAGCACAAACCACTGACCTCTACCTCCTGAACGGATCATCGCACATTCCCATTCACTATACGTTACGTACTAAAAGCCTGTATTGTCTGACCGTTCATGAAAATTCATGTTTTTGCTAAACTCGGCAAAATGTTTGCTTTTACTAAATGGAAAAATTACGGTAGGGGGTTGGATGAAATGGACATAATGAAATAGGCAGAAGTGATCTATGATAATTCATGCTTTTTATGTTTCGTGTGCTCGACCTATAATCTTCAAATCGCTTGGTAAACTGAGTCCAAAGTTAGACTTGTTTCACATGTGTATTATAGGCAATGACGAGCTTGCAACCTATGTTGAAAAATGACGGTGGGTGAACTTTCAAAAGTCAATGAGACATGAGGGCTCCAATGAAAGAGCTAGTGATAACGTACGTCGGGGTGGATGTGCTTTTCGTTTAAACAAAAAATGAATTTTTAACGATTTAAAAAAAAAAACGTCCATAGGCTAACATGTTAGGCTGCTGAATCTGATCATGCTCTGACGATAGGGGCGTCGTGAAATGAGACTAAACGGAGCCATATGCTCCCACTCCCCTGGTATCGCTTTCTTACACTATCCCTGTAAATACCCCTGGCCCCTCTACAAATATTGTAACAAACCCACAACTTGAAATTTCTTTTCCATCTAATGTTCCTTCCAAGTGTCTCTGTATCTTTGTTGCACCTCACCATAATCTAAAATTCATCAGAGTATTTGGTTTCCATCCCCCTTATACACATAGACATGAAATACTGGATTCCAAATATTATGAGCAAGCGAGCAAAACATCATATCTATTCATATCGTTGACAGGAATCATCCTGATTTATCAAATTTGCGAGAAGGTAACAAAATACTAACGAGGGGTAACAAAATACTTTGTTTTGGCATACATTTATTTTGATATAAAAATACAACAAATAAAGTTTTACATGGTTGCAATGCTTCCCCAATCATGACGCATATCGGTCAGTGAGAGATAGAGAAAGGTTAACAAAAAAAAAAGACATACAGTTGAAGGTTTATTTCACATTTCCCCTCATGTTGTAGGCCTAAATCTATCTGACAACTTTCACATAAGACGATTTATAACTTGAATTCTCATCTTTTTCCATCCAGACAAAAAAAATCCCCATGTCACATGCATACACCTATTTCTCCTATTATTGCACTTGTAAGATTTAAATATCTTTCATCCACTTCTTTGTATGCAATCAACTTTGTGCGTAGCAAAAATCTGCTACACATTATGTACAGCTCACCTTACTTACCGGTTTCTTGCGATTTCAAGCTTCGGAATGTGAAGTCAGAAAGAAAGTTGTTCATTTAGATGCTCCTAGCATAGTTGAAACTTTGTCTGATGGAGTAAATTTCGTCCAACCTCTTGTAATATGTTTATCAAATGCAAATTAAGATGGCGTCTAGTTGTATGCCATCCCACGTCGCACCCTTTCCCCTGATTGGCTCACAAACGTATGGGCATTCTTCACACCTGCATGCATACAGTGCATACATATGGAAAGTCGAGAACAACAGAGTAATTGTTCCACAATCACACTGTGAATTGGCGTCGACAAAACAGATGCTCCGTTGCTCTTTGTGAATTTGTTTTTGATTGATTAATTGATTGGTTGTTTTTTGTTCATATTACATGCAAATATTACAAAGCACTGTACACTACACAATAAATAAAAATTGCTTTAAGTACTAGGGAAATACATAATCCTGAATCAGAGTAGTCAATAACATGAAAGAATGTTATGTGAATCATTCAAAACATAAATAAGATATGAACCTACTTCAAACCTTAGCTTTTTGTGTGTAGTTTCACTGAATTAAACCGCTGATTAATATGAATACGAATCACAGCAGTCTAACTTAAAATTGATGTATTCACATTCGTTGTGATCTCAATAGAGGCATTTCAGGGGCACTCCATTCCCGAAAAAACTGTGTATTTTGATAGGAGGAACTATCAGATGCAAGATAATCAGCTGTAGTTAGACCACGTTCTTCAGAGTTATATCTCGGTCGCTTGACTTGTATGTATTACCACGGCGCTCCTACTCGTATGTGTTTTGTCATTACCTACATATTTTGTTTTGTTCAGAGCTGCCTGCATACAAATATCGCTTAAGCCTCTGGGTAATGTGTATTATTACCCGTATCAGACATCTGAGCTGGTCATTTACAAAACCGTATTGCCCTAGTTTTCACTAGCAGTGGGAACGGAGGGGTATATTCTTTGTATTTTCCTTGGTCTCCCTGTGCGTATTGACTTTGCGTGTAGAGACGAGTGAAAATATACCTTGGTATTTTCCACGGTCTCGCATCCGGGCATCTTGTATTGACCGCGCCGTATTTTGTCATTTTCATTGCGCATCTATTATGCGTACGAGAACCTGCGCACTTTGCGCGCACTCTATTGTGACGTAATAATCACACCAAATGCACACTGTTTGCAGTGTATCGAAAATTGTGTCAAGCACTGGATGCACAGTGCTGGTTTGACAAAGTTTGTTTAGTTCTTGAGATTGTCATGGTGGATTTCTGTATTTGCTCTAGATGTCTCATTTGGATAACAATAAAAATATTGACTGGCTTTGCTTTCGGGGGATATCAGAAATATTGACCGCGCTAAGACCATATTGCCCTCGTCTTTCGACTCGGGGCAATATGATCTGAGCTTGGTCAATATTTCTGATATACCCCTCAAGGCCAGTCAGTATTATATAATTATCGTGTATGCAATCACAGAACCCAACCATGAGGTGGTGAAGCAATATTGTAAAATCAATGAAATGAACGGACTACTTTTGCGCAAACCATCAGGTACACCAGTATTTCATTTTCAGCTCAATACGAATGATTACCCAGATTCTAAGAAAAAAAAGAATATCCAAGATAGAATTGTAAGAGTTATTGAAACCATGTTTCGATAAGGGTAAGAAAGGTCATGAAATTCTAAAAACTTTGGATCACGTGTTCTTCCATGCTGAAGACAAAGTGAGTGGAGAAAACCTTTGTATGGCCCATGTAAGGCCTTTGCTGTGGAACAGAAGTATCATATCAGTTGAGGTATAAAATGATAAATCTAAAGTACTTATCTGTTTGATTCGGCTTATAATCAATCTTTTCCTTTCTTTCACTAAAGTTGTGTATAGTGTTTTTATGTGAATTCATGTCTTGAACTAGTGTTCCTTGAGAATTCGTTTTTCAAGTCATTTCAAAGTTCTCACTATAACGAATCTTTAAGAATTACATGTATGAATATTTAGCTTAAAGTACACGTTGCGCACCCCCCCCCCCCCCCCCCCCTTCTCCCCTAGTTCACTGGTGCCTCCCCATTCTACAAAAACAATGTTCTTGATGTTATCATGATTATTCTTCTTTAGTTATCACCCTCCCTCTCTTTCTTTCTCTTTCCCTTTTTTCCTCATCTCTTTCCTTCTTTATCCCCTTCATCTGTTTCTCTCTCCATCTTTCCCTCTCTCTCTTCCCCCTCTATTGCTTTATCTATTTCTCTCTCTCCCTCTCTTTCTCTTTCTCTCTTCCCCATCTATCCACCCATTATCTGCTAAGTTTTTACTATTTTTACAAAAAAAAATCTTCCACATTAATTTTGGTAATGTCAAACTCATGAAGTCTTTTCAAATAACCCCCAATTGAGATGTCAAGGCATACATGTGAAAAAGTGTTGTTATTTTGTTCACAAAAACAATTGTACACGAACATTTCGGTTTAATGTTTTATGGGTAAAGATTGAGCGTGCCTTTTCACAATCATATTCTAACAAACTGGATTGCCATGGTTTTCAATAGTACTCAGTATAGAGTACTGAAGTGCTTACGTCATATTCGCTCGTCGTCCAGGTTACTGGTTCTAAACAACAGTCAGAGTCTGCGCATGAGGATCAGCGTGAAATCATTCAAGCTTCCTGCTGGAGCAGGGCAAATTCAGTGGTTGGCGCCTGGGCGATCACCACACCATTGTTGAGCACAAAACTGCTTGGATCCAGCAACCTTGACAACTTTAATAGCGAGTATGACGTCATACTTTGGTACACAATGATACAGCTATTTCATGACTGTGTAATATAAATGGTCTTATGGTAGAAAACAAAACTGTGTAACTTATTTCATTGTAAAGCATTTTCATTTTTATTCATATTCCATACACCAAAAAAAAGAAAAAAAAAGAAAAAAGAACTAAACTCATGCAACAATACAAATTGTACATTCCATAAAATAAAAGAAGATTACCACCCCCGAAAAAAAATATGAACAAAACCTCTGACAATTCAACTGAAAAAAAATGAGTTAAGTGATTGTAAGTAGTTGTATGTGGACTAGGATACCAAAAAGATGAACACAAATTCAACATATTTCATTGTTATAGCATTTCTTCCATCAACCTACACAACAAAAATGAACATATCTCATATATTGATCATTAATCAACAAAGTCAAATTTTACAAATAATGTGAATTATGCTGCTGTGTACATTTCATGAGCAAACTTGTAATGTGAATAATTTCTTTATACACGTTGATAACAAACCCGCACTATTCAATTTATTGTCAGCCATCATCATTAGGCCTAAAATAAAAACTTGTTGCATTGCCCTTTGCGACCGACCCAAAAATCTGAAAATCTACGGTCGGCATTTTAAAAAAGTTTTTTTTTTTCAACCGTTTTTTAGAATTTTTTGTATTAATGAATAAAAAAATATGTATCTTGTTTGACTTTGATATAAATGCATAAAATCAAAATATGCCAAACAATCTCCACATTGCTAGCAAGTTTTACAGGTAGTTAAAAACCAACTTCGTCAGCAGGAAAGCACAGAGTGTTGTCTCAACACAACATTGCAAACCATGGATTATTATGAGGTGAAAAAGATATGAATGAAATGATGACTCGAAACACATGTATTAAAGCAATACAAACTGAGAAATATCAGCCAAAAGAGGGCGGGAAAAACAAAAAAACATTTAAAACTGAAAAATATCGGCCCAAAGAGGGCGACAAAAAAAAAGTTAAAAAAAAAAAAATCTTTTCCGACCGACCGACCCATGTTTTGGCACCTAAAGGGCAATGCAACAAGTTTTTATTTTAGGCCTTATCGTCATCCCCATCCTCATGAACTTGCATCATTGTTATATTATGTGTTGCAATACTTCTTTGATATAAACGTGTATTCATCAATATGTATCAAAGCAAATGAACAAATCAACTATTTAAGTGTTACAAGATATCAGTATAATCTACATGTGGTGATTGTGAGCGATGACAAACTGTGCAGCTTACATGTATAATATCATTCTACTATCTTTTTTTATCGAGCTACATATCAAGCAATTGGTATTTCCCATAGCAACATTATGACATCAACAGTGTTGAACCTTACAAATATTGGGTATGATGTAGCTATGTTCATATTATGACCATACTCGTAATGTAAATAAAATGATAATTGTTCAACCTACTTTATTATCATATAATCCATCATTTACTTGATGGATACATAATACATCAACATGTCACATACCACAACGAAAAATCAATAAATTGAATGTTATAAATATTTGGTATAGTGCAGCTATGTACAGGTTGTGACTGAGTTGGATGATAAAACTGTGTTGCTTCTCTCATTATTTTAGCATCTCTTCTATCAAACTAGATAAGGAGACTATGCAACCTATGTATTGTTGTATCAATATACTGGTCGAATACATATATATCAACACGTCATATAGCTAAATGAGAATTCAACAAATTTATTATAAAACATACTCAGTATATAAACACAGTATCTGTTCTATCAAAAAACATATCAAAGGTTAACATATCTCACATAATAATTTAAAAAAATGAAATCAACAGTGTTGAATCATACATATACTGGGTATTTTCTGCTATGAACATACTTGTAATGTATATACTTTCTTCATAGATAATGAGACCTCGCTCTATTAATTTGTTATATTATTCATTTTATCAAAAAATACTTTTTTGATCCATGAAGATATTTAAATGTCTCAAGAAAAAATGAAAAATCAACAAATTGACTCTCAGAAAAAATGGGTACTATACAGCTATTTACATGTTGCGAGTGTGTTAGATAACAAGACTGCAACTTATTTCAATATTATAGCATTACCGAGATTCCTTTTCAGGACTCCACAAACCTCCCTCTCTTTCACATGGTGCACCCGCAAGCTTACTGTATATTATAGCATTTGTTTCGGCTAAACATATCATATTCAATTTAATTCAAAGTTAATTCAACACTCTTTATAACAATATTTAAAAAAAAAATCAGAATGGAATGATAAGAAAACAAGGTTTCAAACGAATATATCTATTTACGTACTAATAGTATTTAACAGCGTGTATCGTGTACATGTTGTGTTTGGAGACATATGGGCAGGAACTAAGTAGGCCTACATACTTCCCTCTGCCTCTAAACCAATGATATAAGTATCCTTCATTGTTGTAGAATATAATCAATAAAGAGTATATGTACATGAAATAGATAAACAGATCTCTTAATAACTAAATGAACAAGAATATATATTATATGTATACGCATGTGCGATGTGAATGGTTTTTTGATAGATAGACAGACTGTGCAACTTCAACAAAAAATATGATAACATTTATTTATCCCAAATCTAAGTTGATATTAAAGTGACAGATCATATGAAATAATGAAGAAGAAGGCTTAAGATAGAGAGGGATTGACTAGGGCTCTCCTGTGTCGACTGCCCTTAGCTGAACACTTGAAAGAGTCATAAATTAAATATTCTCAAATGGCCTAGAGCAATATCAACATGTAACATAGAAAGATGAAAACAATTTAAGTTTGAATAGTTTTATGCATTATGTTTTCGGGTTGTCCGTCCGTCCGTACGTACATACGTCTCATTCTCGTGATCGCGTTATCTCAAGAACTAATTGATGAATTCCCGCCAAACTTGGGTCATGTATGTATCTTGCAGAGCCAATTAACTGATTAGATCTTGGGGTCACGAGATCCAAGGTCAAAGGTTACAGGGCTCATTATGTATGCAAAAATAGCTCGTGATCGCGTTATCTCCAGAACCCATCAATAGATTCCCTCCAAACTTGGGTCATGTATGTATGTTGCAGAGCCAGTGAACTGATTAGATTTTGGGGTCACGAGGTCAACTGTCAAAGGATATGGGGCTCATTATGTATGCGAAAATAGCTTGTGAACGTATTATCAATAGAACCGACGGATGGATTACTCTCTCTCTAAGTGCCATATCGTTTGACTTTGGCGATCATGCTGTTCCACAACCCTTGGCTCCTAGCCTTCTGCATTAGTACCACTCCCAGTTCTTTCACTTCTCTCTCTTCCAACAATTTCTGCAGACTGTCCATCCAAAGTATCCTCCTTCTTCCCACAATTTTCCCTGTCAAAGCAATATTCTCTAGGCATTCTTTACATGTAATGTGACCCATGAACTTCAACTGCCTAATCAACATTTTACGTATCATTTTCCTTTGCACTCCAGCTCGTGTAAGAACTTCCTCATTACTAACACTGTCAGTCCAGGGGATTTTCATCATTCTTCTTAAGAACCACATTTCGCAACTTTCCAAACGCTTTTTAGTATCAGAGGCTAAAGTCCATGTTTCACTACCATACATAAGTACTGGGTAGATGTAACAATTCAATACTCTTATTTTGGTCCTCATACTCATTGTTCGATTTGTCAGAATTTTGCCTAACTTTGAAAATGCAGATTTAGCGAGAGCTTTCCTTCTCTTGATCTCTGTCTCACATCTGGCATCCTCGGTGATCATGCTGCCGAGGTAGTTAAATGAGGAGACTTGTTTAATAATCTGTTCTTTCAGTTTCAAGTTACATTTTGGACTGCTCTTCTTGGATACCACCAGGCACTTTGTCTTGGTATAGTTGATCCCTAGTCTCATTCTCTCACTTTCTTTTACAACTACATTCAGGAGTCTCTGGAGATTTTTCTCTGATTCAGAAAATAAAACAGTGTCATCAGCATATCTAATATTTGTGATTGAATGGCCACCCACTTGTATCCCATTTTCATCCTCCAATTCTCTTACAATTATTTCACTATACATTTGGAACAGGTCCGGCGACATAACCCAAACCTGTCTCACTACACTCTCCTTCTACCCTGATGCATGCAAACTGATTCCAATATAGACTTTGTAGCAGTCTTAGATCTTTCCTAATATATCAAGCTCATATATCTAGCTTTTTTCAGCTCTTCAAAAAGTTCTGAATGTTTTACTTTATCAAAAGCCTTTGAATAATCGATAAAACACATGTACACACCCTTTTGCATTTCGACTGCTCTCTCCGTTATATTTCTAACCACATATATTGCATTTATTGTGCCCGCATCCTTTACAAAACCAAATTGTTCCCTTCCGACCATGGGAGTTATTCTACTTCTTGCTCTCAAAAGCAAAATCCTCAAATAATCTTAGTGATATGGCAAATAAGGCTGATTGTCCTTTATTGCTCACAATCCACGGCTCCCGGTTTCTTTGGGAGAGTAATGAAAATGGATCTGCCCAATTCATCTGGAAATGTTCCGTCATCATATATTTTGTTGATAATTTCTGTTACTCTATCAACACCATATTCCTCTAATGCTTCAAGCATTTCAGGGACCACACCATCTGGTCCAGCTGCTTTGTTCTTCTTCATCTTTGACATTGCCCAACGGACTTCAGATTTAAGAATTTTCTCCCCTTTGACTTCACCTGCAAAACTCGGCATTGCTTCCCTACTATCTTCAAAAAGTTCGCTAATGTATTGCGTTCACCTACTCATTTTGTCCTTCATTTCAAACAGGATCGACCCATCTTTTCCTTTGATACAGCCAGGATTTGAACAACCAGACTTTTTACCTGAAATTTCATTTAATCTTTGGTAAACATTACTATTCTTATCGAATTAATTTTCAATTTCTGACGATGTCGCCAGGACTCTACCAAGTGTATGCTCGTCTAGGGTGTTCTTTGAACCAAGTATTAGTAGGTATAGCACACCAAAAATAATTACAACAAACACATGTTATTTGATGGTTGCAAATGATCAAGCTTTATGAAAGCTTCAAAAAACAAAAAACAGAATTGAAATCGATCAATGCGTTGTGATTTTATACCATTTTTTGGATATCGCAAAATTACCGAAAAACCTGCCAGAAATGGTCAAATTGTCAATAATGGCATAATTCGACAAAGTTGACAACTTAATTCTTCACTTTCTTGGACACAAATAATAAATTAAATTATCAGACACTAAAATATCATCTTTGTGGTAAAAAATACAAAAAAGAAAATTCATATATCTATTACCGTTTTGAAAACAGAAGCCAACAAAATAAGTCATTTTTGCCATTTTTGCGAATCTGCAGATATAAAAAAGTTGTGAAAAAAACTAAGTCCGCCTAATTAATATGCGCATAAATTATGTAATCAAATCAAAACCGAACATGATACATCAGTGAAAACAATGTATATCAGACAGGTATGGAAATTTCATTTGTAATAAAATAAAATCATGAATATAAATCAAATATGCAAATTAGGTCATTTCAGCTAATTATATATTCGCGCACTTATTATGCAAATTAGGAAAGTCATATAAATCATATATTCATAGATCATATTTACACCAAATATTTACCTTAAATTCCTAATATTTTTGCAATGCCAATACAATATGGCGATGGAAATTACTTGGAACGCCGTCACAGCTATTTCCTCATGTGTTTCACAAATAATTCAGAAAAACCGATCATATGAAAAAAAATTGTAGATTTTCAGCTACATCACAGTATATTTGCCTTTTTCAAAGATGTCAGATTTGAGGATTTATGACGAATTTCCGAGTTACCATTCAACAGGCCATAACATTCCACAGGGACTGAATTTTAGAGTGGCAACATTTTTAGTAACCCCAATACAGTTGTGGCTACCTTGAGTGTAAATAACAAATTAATTCAATGAGTGAAACACATGAGGATATTGCATTTTTGTAGGGGAGTTTTATACATTGAGGTGCATTTTTTTCACCACGCAGAATAGCAGCGCGAGTCAATGGGCGATCAGCGGGCCATGTCTCACATGGCTGAACAGACAATATTCTAATTCAATAGTTAACATATTTTCCACATGCCTATAACAATGAAACTACACAGAATTGTAGTTAAAGGTATGCTTTAAATATATGTGAAATAAAAATTCGTTTTTTTTGTTTTGTTTTTTTGTTAGATACATTTACAAAAATTGCTATTTCTACCAACTGACTGCTGTGTGTGTGTGTTCGCGGGGCAGACTGTTTGCACAGGCAGTGTGATCACCGTAGTATTAGTGATGACCATGTTCTCCCCTCACACCACTGAACCCATCTGTCCCGTTCATTCCTTTCACCAATTCCATGCGGACCTACTGCTTTGCCCTCTGTACCATGACCAACTTTAGCGTTCAGGTCTCCCAGGACAATGACAATGTCATTCGATTTGCACTGAGATTTAGCTTTATCTAAGGAATCGTAAAAGGTGTCAATAACTTCGTCAGCACTATCTGCCGTTGGTGCATAAATCACTATGATTGAGATGTTAAAAGGGTGTCACTGTAATTTCACTAGGAGCACCCTATCACTTACACACCAGTGTCCCAACTTTGAGATATCTGGATCCAGCAGTAACCCCACATCTCTTTCATTCTTTTCACCTCCTGCATAAATCAATGAATTACTATCAAACACAAAACATGTATCTTGCAGAGCCAATAAAGTGATTAAATTTAAGGTTCATGAGGTCAAAGATCGAAGAGTCAAACATGTATATGAAAAATAGCTTGTAATCACAATATTCTGAGAATTGTTTAGTGGATTACAATCAAACTTTAATTTTTAAAATTGCTTCTGTTTCGGTTTGTAAAATTGCTCCGTGGCGGAGGCATCATTTTCGACTACGCGCAGTCGAAGGCCCATCTAGTTAATCTTGGTATAATGCACGTATCATGCACGAATTAACATGAGTCATGTGATTAGTCTCTTGCCATATAAGTAAACTCTGCATCGTATAGCATTTTTATAATATTTTAATACAAGTTATACATTTTCTCTTAACCCTAAAAAGGCCGGGCTATTTGAGCTCTTAGTACGGCACCCCCCCCCCCCTTAAGATCTCGGCCGCAAAGCGGCCGATCGCCGCGAAAATGTGCACGCATGTCAAGTGAAGTGTATAGAATAATATGATAATTTCATTTTTTTGAAAATTTTACTCATTTGCATATTTATGGTAATTTATGCAAATAAAGTCATAAAAATCACATTTTTACCCATAAATCATTTTTTATTCATATTTAAGCTTTTTTTTTTCACTACATATATTCATTAGACCATTCTGAATAATAATACGACAATTTTTTTTTGAAGAGCCAGCTTATTCCTTATGTTATCCCTTGTTTTGATAATTTCTTATGTATTTCATTGTTTTTTTAATTCATGTATTTCATTGTTTTTGTTGTTTTATTTCATTTCTTACTACAATTAAACTATTTTGAATCCCAAAACAACCACCTAAACTTTAAACAAGACCCAATAACCCATGTTTGATCTAATTTTAGGAAAAATGACTTTTCCATATGTTTTGTACACAAAACATGAAAATGAGCGATTTTCGGGCTGACATGCAAAGACAAAAGGTCACGTGACCTTGCAACCGTAGGTCCGATTTTCAAAAAAATTATTTTAAAAGTTGCGCAAGACCCGAAAGAGAAAAGTCAGCGAGCGGCGGGGCGCCATCCATATGCGTTCCCGAGCAATCGGAAAAATCGTGGAGGGGGGGGGGGGCATAATGCCCCCCCCCCCGGCCTTATTAGGGTTAAAGTAATTATGAATTGAATTTCATTATTGCATTTTTGTATTTTTCTTGTTGTTTGTATTATATTATTCATTGCACGAACCTGGCTAAATCGGGTTACGGTTATTGTAATTGTATTTCTACAAATTGTTGTATTGCTATACTTTTCTTTGAAATTAAGAAATGATTACAACAATTCATTTAATTATGTGACAATGCTTTATCCTGTTTATCATAAAACCATCGCTAATCTAGGTAAATGTTATTACTCACATATTGAGATCTGCGTGTAATTATTGGGATGCTAGTGGTGTAACCAAATCAAACGTTTATGTACAAACGTGTGTATACTAGTGAACGTGGAAAATTGTTATAAAAGAGAATTAGATTTAAAGGGTAAATCTGTTCTTGAATACGAGAAAGTTGTCTCGATCGCCAGCAATCAATTTCCCTGAAGACGTCATTATCACGTAAGATCGCATAAGGTGAAGCCGCCTATTCGTAATTATAGTTGATAGAGGGAATGATGCTACTCTTCTCTTCTTCATATCACCCCCACTCATCACCTGATCAATCACACACGTCTTGTACTCATCATCTGATGTCACCACGTAGATGTCGTCTGTCATAGGATCGATGCAGACATTCAGGATTACATCACTGTGGGGGATTTCCCTTTGAGCACCCTGTCTGTCGATGATGAGTACTCTGTGATCTGCTAGTGAGGGTCGAGCGATGATGTGACCTGATGATAGTACACCATGCAGTGCTATAGCCTGTTTACATGTAATGGTATTTATGATCTTACCATCAGCTGGGTCGATGACGTATATCTTAGACTGATCCCACTCAGCAGCGATGATCACCCCAGTGGTCAACAGCTACATCTACCCATGTGAAATCATCCGTTGTGTTTATTGGTATTGTGACGTCATTGATGTGCTTCCATTGTCTGTCGTACACACTGTATCCAGTCAAACTGTCCCCTGTACATCCTGTACTGTATTTACCGCATACTACCTTGTCACCATTCAGCAATGCACAGGAGTAAACCCTAGATGTTTCACCACCGGTTATCACTCTCTGAGTGTGTTTAGTGTTTATATCTAACATGTAGGTATGATGGCTACCCTTTCGTCTATCGGTGATGATCACATTGCATTCATCTATGCATCCTACAATGACCGGGAATGTGATCTTATCTTTGACATTGATTGTATCAATGAGCTCCCACTCCCCATCATACCCACCAATCCTCCCATCATACTTCTCTCTCCCAGCACCCTTCATAAACCTCACACCCGATATGGTACCAGTGATTTGTTTCACCCAATCCTCATTCAGTGGCTTCTTTAATTCATCACTCACTAATGTCTTCACACGATGCCCATCTTTGACGACATTTGTATTATCTTCGAGTACTGTGCCGAGTACCTGTATTGTATTCTCTGTGGTTTTTGTGTTTTCTTGCCATGCGTTCTCCAACTCACCAATCTTTCTTTCTTTCTCTTCAGCGATGTTCTTAATGTCTGTTTGAAGACCATGTTGTTTATTGTTAATTGGTTCTCGTCTTTTCTCTGCATTTATACGGTTTAGTTCAAGTCGCTTTAATTTCTCTCTCTTCATCATTCTTCTGAATCTCCTCTTGAAGTTTCTGATTCTTCTCATCAGTCTCCTGGTTGATTATTGCAGCTTCCTCCTTCTCTCTGTCACTGTCTGTTTGGATCGCCTCTTTGATTACCAAATCAACTTCATCTGTCAAAGCTTTTAGATGGGTGTCGGTGTCTTTCCTACACTGATGAATCTGATCTCCATAAATTCGACACAGCTTTAATTTGTCCGTTGCCTTTTCTTTCAGAATGTATAGTTTCGCTCTACTTTCCATGATGGCACGCTCTATATCCTGTCGCTCGCAAGGCTGCTCATGATGATCTATCATTGCGCATGAATAACACAGTGCTACACCATGTGTTTTACAATACAGTTTGATTTCTTCATCATGCTTCACACAATACAGATTGGACCCACCCTTTCTTGCTTTTCCGATGCATCCCTCTTTGGAGGCGCAGCCATCGCAGAGCTTCTTCTTCTCCTTCACGTAGTACGTCACATCTGCGATTGCCTCACAGTTCTCTCCTTCACAGATGTCTTCTGCAGAGCTGAATTTCGCCGCCATCCTGATCAGAGTTTTGTCCTGTGAAAATAACGATTCCCAAGAGAGAAAGAGAAACATTTATCTTTCAAAAAGGTGTTCATGGTTAAACCAGGGAGATGACATCTCCATGGTAACTTCTTGGTGTAACTAAATAACACATGCTTTGAAAAGTGCTTTCTAGTACATGCTTTCTCTTGGCTAGCAATGCTGAATTTATATATTTATGAATATGATTTGCATATCTAACTTTTTTTTTTAAGCGGTCGAAACATGTGAGGCAATGGATGCAGCACTTTATAACTGCAAGGAAAAGGTGCTTTATTGGATTTGACTAAGACCTGATATTGGGTACGCATTTTATAGATAGCATTAACAACCTCGAGTCGCGGCACTGAAATTATATTGATGTTTAAACCACTTCTCACTTTTGGTTTATATTTTCATGAAATCTCATCTTATCTTATTACGTTCAAAGTAAATATTGTTTTCCATTGGGTGCTAGGATAGCTGATAAGGTACATATATTTTGATCTGAGATATTTTGATCACGCTGAAATAAAACGATGCATAATCAGTTTAAGAAGAAGATATTGGAGTTCATGGAACGAAATTAATATCTCAGATTGGTGTATATATTTGCTTTGATAACGTTTTTTGACTTTGTTATCTTTAACGCAAACTTGGTGCCTGTCCTAGACGGTCAACTTTTCGTGAGCAATAGAGGGTGAGAGGGTGAGAGAGTGATCGTTACTCTTAACTTTATTAAACATTTATGTAATTAAATTTGGTTGTTCCTAACTATCATCATATTTTGGAAACCCGTGTCCAAATTCTGAAAATTATGTTGTATTTCATGTTTAGGGAAAATCTTATACGAGAATATAAAATAGACTTTACATGTATCTGTGGTGCTTGTACTGCTTGTCTTCTATACAAGCCAGGTCTTACATTAAATATTGACTTTTACAATTATTCTATCTGGCATAGTAAACTGCTCCCAAAGCCGCCACGTAATTAACCTTGATCATCTCGTCTCAATTGTGAACAGAAGACAACTACAGTGGTTTAGGCTTGCACCTAGATGGAAGAATAGCTTGGCAACCGATATCTTGCAAGGAGGAGCTAATGGGAGAAGAAAGAGGGGGTAGACTAACTAGTACATGGACTGATAACATCAAGCAGTTGACTGGAATGTCATTTGAGCAACTAACCAGAACAGATGAAGACAAGAAGTTATGGAGAACATGTGTCTCAAGGTCAATTTTATTGTTACGGGATAAAGATACAGCCGTGTTTTTGTTTTACCATCAACGTCATATTTTGTAATCGAGGGGTTGTATTATGAAAATTATGTTGTCTTTGATGCTAGTGAAATTGATGTTGTAACACAATTAAATGACATGAAATGGACACCCATTATTGGTAGGGTGTGGCACAAGGCGTCAAAACATATAACAGCAACAGGTCAAAATGTGAGGCTGTAGATTGAACAGGTTGGGAGGGGATATGTCCCTCGCCCCTTTAGAGTGGAAAACGTTTACATTTTAAAGTGAAACGGACACATAAACATATCCCATTACATTTCATTTCCTTTCATTGCATTATTTAAATTTTAAATATTTGTCATCCACTTCCTTGTATAAATCCAACCTTGTTCACCGCAAAATGACCTTTATACAATGTACAGCTCACCTTATTTACCGGTTTCTTGCGATCTTAACCTTCGTAATGTGAAAGAAAGTTGTTCATCTAGATGCTCCTTTCATAATTGAAGTTGTCTGAAGAAGAACAATAATTCAATGCAATTCAAATCATTAAATTCATTCAACCTCTTGTAATGGGGTATGATCAATGGTAATTCTTGAATGAACAATTATTTCATGATGATACCAATTAATTTGTATTATGAAAACACCCTTCTGCTTAACGCTTCATTTTTTACCCGAAATTCGAGCTGACGCCCATCTGCCAGCCGGGCGACTATATATGCTTGTGTATTTCTCTATTTTGTTATTGCTGCTGGTAATTGTTTCATTCTTTATACCAAATAGGGCCTCATGGAAGACCCCCCATTTGGGGATATGTCAATGTGCCACCCTGTATAGATATCATAAACCTAAATAAATAGTATGTGTATTAGGTGCAAATCAAGATGGCGTCTAGTTGTATGCCGTCCCACGTTAAACTGATGCTCACTTGCCATTGATTGGCTCATACATGTAAGGGCATGCTTCACTCATGCATGCCTACAGTGAATATGGCAAGTACAGAAGCTTTTTTCTCCACAAACACACACTGTATGAGCGCAAGTAAGAATATGAATCATATCAGTCTAATATAAGATGAATGCATTCCAGGGGCGGATCTAGCTTTTTGCTAAGGGGGGGGGTTTGACCAAAATAATGACGATGCGGAGCATCGTCCACGAGCCGCGAAGCGGCGAGCCGATTTTTTTTTGGGGTGTTTATTTGAACCCCGTAAGTGATGTTTTCCTGGCATCTATTAACACAATGGAGACCATAAAAAGCAGTGCATGATAACGTCTTTTTAAATCAAGTAACAGTTAAATACACAGTTATATCCAGAGTTATCATGTGTTTGGTTAAGTTACCAGATGAGTTGAATATCTTCTCACAATATTTGCACTTGAAAGGGTTTCTCTCCAGCGTGCGTTCTTTTTTCTTTCTTTTTTCTTTTTGTTCTTCTTTTTTTTTTCCTTTTTTTTTTTTGGGGGGGGGGGGCCGCCCAAGGGGGGGGTTTAAACCCCCTAAACCCCCCCCCCCCGTAGATCCGCGCCTGCATTCGCATTCCTCGTGATCTCAATAGAGGCATTACATGGGGCAGTATGATTATACACCCCCTCCCCCTCCCCCCCCGAATAAAAACTGTTTATTTTACAATGAAGAACTATACGATGTAGATAATCAACTGTGTACTGTCAGACAAAGTTCTTAAGTTATATCTCGGCCACATGACTTTACATCACTATTCTATTCTAGGTAGAAGGAATGACGTCATTAGATCAATGTTTTCATAAGGGTAAGAACGACCATGCAACTCTACAAACTCTGAAGACACGGTGGGGAAAACCTTTGCTCATGCATGGCGTTCATAGTGGAACAGAGATAGCAGATCAGTTGAAGTTTAAATAATGTTTTAAAGTACAGTATCTGTTAGATTCGGCTTAAAATCAATCTTTCTCTTTCTTTCACTACAGTTGTGTGTAACTATATAGTGTTTATATCTGATTTCATCTCTTGCGCTACTGTTCTTTGAGTATTTGAAGACAGAGTTATTTCAAGTTATTACTACCAATGAGGCTTGGAAAATAAGATACATAAGATTCATACTATAACAAATGTTTAGAATTACATGTATGATCAGCTAGCTGAATGGCATGTACCCTAAGTGCATGCCTCCCTCCCCCTTCTCCTCCATTTCCCTAGGCATTGGCTTGACCCATGCTACAACAACTTTCTTAATATCTAAACATGTTCTTATTGTTCTTATTGTTCTGTCTCGCCGATATTTATCTCCATCCCTCTATTTCTCCCTTTTCCCTCTTTCCTTGTTCTATCACCTTTCTCACTGTATACCTTTTTTTATCTATTCTTCTTTCTCCCCTCTCTCTCTCTCTCTCTCTCTCTCTCTCTTTCTCTCTTTCTCCTGCTCCTCTTTCTCTCTCTCTCTCTCGCTCTCTCTCTCTCTCTCTCTTTCCTTCTCATTTACCTTATTTCTCTCTCTCTGTCTCTGTTCCTCTATCTCTCATTCTCCTGTTCGTTTATTCATTCCCGCTTTTACTGTCATTGCCCCCGCCTCTTCTTTTAATTTGACATTTGCCAAGTGTCTAATTCGGAAAATTCTCATGAAACGCACAATGACAACCATTTATATTTTGAAAACATGTTTCAAGCATATAAAGCCATTTTGTCATAGATCTGACAAAGATTTGCATAACCAATGGAAAACTGCATGATGACTTTACAACATAAAAGGTATATACATCTGCTAAATTGTTATAATTTTGTTCTTAATTTGTTAATTTTAAACTGATTAATGTCTTCTAGAATATCCGCCCAAAGAGCTAATGCAGTCATGTGAAAACGTGTTGTTATTGTGTTCAATACAATATATGTACACTAAAATGTCGGTTTATTGTATTATGGTAAAGATCGACAGCGCTTTTTCACGATCATCTTCTCGTAAACTGTCTCTGGATTTCCATGGCTTCCAATATTACTCAGTATAGAGTACCAAATTAATAACGTCTTATTCGCTAGTCGACTAGATTACTGGTTCAAACAACAGTCCGAGCCTGCGCATGAGGTTCACCGTGAAATCATTCAAGCTTCCTGCTGGGGCACTAGGGCAAATTCAGTGTTTGGCGCTTGGGTGATCACCACACCATTGTTGAGCACAAAAATGCATGGAACCAGCAACTTTGACAACTTAGCCATTATGACGTCATACTTCGGTACTCCATGCCGCAGCTATTTTAAAGACTGTGCAGTATGAATGGTCTCCTGAAAGATAACGAAGCTGTGTTTACTGAACATTTCCATTGTTATTCATCTTCCACACCCCCCCCCCCGAACAAAACAAACATTTAAACAAACAATTAATAAGCTCAAGCAGCAGTTTAAATTTGATTGCAAATTCCATTGAATACAAGAAAAATACCCCTCCATTAAAACAAAATATGAAGGAAAAAAGCAACAACAACAAAATGTATGCAAATCAAGTGGCTAAGGAGATTTAGTGATTACAGGTAGTTGTATTAGAATTGAACCTGTAGAAAGAACAATTCTCAAAAGAGAGAAAGGGGAGAGAGAGGGAGAGAGGGAGAGAGAGAGAGAGGGGGGAGAGAGAGAGAGGGGAAGAGAGAGAGGGGGAGATATATATATGTATATATATACATATATATATAGAGAGAGAGAGAGAGAGAGAGAAAAGATGGAGTGGTCAGGAGGGATGGTGAAGGGACAGAGGGGAAAGGAAGGGAGAAAAAGTGGACGAGAAAAAGTAAGAGAGGGAGGGAGAGGAAGAGAAGACAAAAGACCTAAATTAGTCATATTTCCCTAAACTTTTTTCTTCTTCAATTTTTTGGGATTGCTGTTTATTTCCTTTGGTAAAATTGTTTTGAAACTGATATGAAAAAGGCATGGTGTTGTTATCATTCAGATATTCAAACACCTGCTTGGTATAGAAGAGTGAGGATAAAAACAACCATCGATAACTTTCATCTTTTAAAAAGTACACTGAGAGCAAATAATATTAAAAATATGGAAGAAGTATCTTTTAAAAAAAGTGCATAATGTTACTCACAAGTATTTTCTACAAGCTTTCTCTTGACTAGAAGGCTGAATTGATATATATATACATTTATATGATTTGCATACCAAAATCATAAGAGTGATTTAAAGATAAAGACCAGTTCTGGTCATGCGATTGCATTGTGAAAGAAACTTTGTGGAATCGATCAGAAAAGGTTGATCATCCAGCGTATAGGTATTTATGTGTACCGCAAGGTTCTGGAATCATCAAAATGGAGTTATTTTCAATCACTCCAGTCTTCAACCGGCAAAGTGTGCACGGAACCTTTCATGGGTTATGATGGACAATCAATTAAGTCACATAAGCAAGATATGCCGTTCTGCTGCTTATGGGCTACATAATATTGGAAAGATAAGGCGTTACCTGGATCAGGATACTACAGAAAGACTTGTGCACGCTTTTGTAATTACCCATATTGATAGCTGTAATGGTTTATTGTATGGTCTGCCTGATACATTGATTTGTAGACTGCAGCGAATACAAAATTCTGCTGCCAGGCTCATTACTAGAACACATTCACGAGAATCAGTTTCCCTAATACTTCGTAATTTGCATTGGTTTCAAGTTAAAGATAGATTAATATTTAAACTTCTTGTAATAGCGTTCAAATGTCAGCATTAATTGGCTTCTCTCTACTTACAACAGCTTCTCAATGAGTATCGTCCAATTAGGCAGGTTTGTTCATGTTCCAGACATTTGTTTGTCCCCTTGATATACGGTATCTACAATATGGGCATAGAGCATTTCAATATGCAATCCCTCAACTATGGAACAATCTTCCTATTAATATTAAAGAGTGTTTTTCTCTTGGTATATTCTAGCCTCTGTTAAAGTCTTACTTTTTTTAAACGTAATTGTGTACCATTCTTTATGCAATACAATGTATTATACATGTACATGTACGTCTAATATCCAGTTTGGATATTCATCATGCTATGTTCTTATCATTTCTTCTGTACTCACTTCTTGGATTTGTTCTATTTCCATAGTGCTTAGAGACTTAATTATAATTTGCGCTATATAAAAACTGAGTATTAATATATATTATTATTATTATTATCATAATTGTTATAAGAGATTTGGCCCAGTCTTGGTAAATTTACAAGTACTGTAGACAGAAAGATATATATGGCACTACGAGCCACGTGCGCTATTTCTATTTGATCCGGATAGATTTATTAACTTACCAAATATATCAATTAGTAGGCGGTTTCCCGGCAAAATTTATATCGTCACGTATTAGTCAAAACATATTCTTTCAGCTTCCATTTCATGTTTTTGAGAGGGGAGGGGGTGAGGGGGTGTGTTTCCAAAACTGGTCTATAACTTTAAAGCAAAACTTGTTCTTTACAACAGTGCTTGTAAGATCGCGTGCGATTTGAAAACAGTGTACTGTTTTAGGGGTCGAAACATGTAAGGCAATGGATGCTACACTTTAAAACTGCCAGGACAAGTTGTTATATTGGATTGGACTAAGACCTAATATTGCGTGTTTTTAACCATTATTATGACGTATGTTATAGATCATTGACAACCTCATACTGCAACACATCCTACAGTGTATTATAACATCAAGAGAGATTGAAAACCACTCAGTCAATATAGCATACTCACACAGTGTATGGTCAATATGATAATCACAGCCTTATACAGAAGTATTCTATTTTTTAACTTTGAGGAAATTTATGAGAAGAAAGATTTCATTGAAAACGAATCACGGCACTGTAAGTATAATGATGTTTAAACCACTTCTCATTCTTGGTAATGAAACATTATAATTTTATTTATGAAAGAAACAAAGTTTCAAGCAATCTTATTTCATAAGGTTAATTTTTTAACTTCATAGTAAATAATGTTTTCTGTCGGGTGTATGATAACTGATAGGGTATACATGTACTTTGATCTAATACCCGTTTTGATAATAGCGATACAAAGATCTGCTTATCAGTTGAGAACAAAAATATTGGAGTTCATGGAGTGAAATTAATAATCGCAGATTGTTGTACATATTTGTTTTTTGCTATCGTGTTATTGACCTGTGTTATCTTTAGCCAAAACTTGGTACCTGTCCTAGACAGTCAACTTTCCGTGAGCAACACAGGGTGAGAGGGTGATGGTTATTTTCTCCTTTATTAAACATTTATGTAATCAAATTTGACTGTTCTGAACTATCATCATACATGTATTTTGGAAAACCCGTGGTGGCCGTATTCTGAATATTATGTTGCCTTTCGTGTATTAAAGGGAAATAAATTTAAAAAGAATATAATATAGTCTTCATATTTATCAATTGTGCTTGCACGGCCTGCATGGAGTCAAGACAGGTTTGTGCAAACATTAAAACATTGCCTTGACCAATTAATTGATCTCTTAACCCTAATAAGGCCCAGAGGGGGGGGGGGGGGCATAATGCCCCCCACCCCCCCCCCCCCCCCCCCCCCTGTCGAATGTTTGCCGCTGCATCAAAACCCCTAAACCGTTGCGCTACAATTTCACGTCTCCCGCACATTTTAATACCAAATTTGTAATGGGCGGACCTATGGTTCGGTTGTTAGGTGACAAAATATCATCACATGTCAATCAAAATATGTAATTCTCACAAATGTGCGTGTGTAAGTATATTGCAGTTATATGATCTTTATCAAAATCAATATCATGAGTGATTTATTTCATGTTTTGCTGTCATACATTCATGATTATAATTCTTTAGTATTGGCCAAGCATTTTTTTTATTCACATAATAAAATCCTTAAGAAATTAAAAACAATAGAATACATACGAAATTTGAAATTATAAATATAAAAGAAACTGACGCTTTTCACCCGCAAAATATTGTACAAACTATAGTTTCATATGAAAACAACATGTATCAAACATATTTTTACCTGTCTGTGGGTTTATTTGTATGTTTGTATTAGAAACTATTGTATTTCAATGATAAATTGTATTGCTCAACTAAAACAGAGTTTCAAATCAAATCTGCCAATGCATTGTTCAAAATCACGCATTTTAGAAAATTTCCATTTTGTGTTGCCTATTGTCATAACAATATTAATAATAATAAAAAAATAATCATAACAGAAAATAAACATTACCATCTTATTCAATATACTTCAATCTTTCCCCATGCTAATGTTCATCTCAATCGAACCTTCTTTAAATGCCCCGGGCCGTATTAAGACCTCAACTAGTCCGGCCTTTTTGGGGCTAAGGCTTGTTGAGATATGGCACTGTAAGCCGCCCCCAAAGCTTCCACATAATTAACCTTGATCACCTCATCGCAATTGTGAAAAAAGACAGCTAGAGTGGTTTGAGCTTGTAACTAGGTCGAAAAAAAGCTTGACAAACAACATCTAGCAAATATCTACTAGTACATGAACTGATAGCACCAAGCCGTTGACTTAAATATCAGTTAAGCAGTTAATAAGGACAGTTGAAGACAGGGAGTTATGGTGAACCTGTGTCTAAATTTCCATTTTATTGTCGCCCCCAGATGGCCTCCAAGTTATGGGACAAAGATACTTAGAGCATTAACCATGGCCTTTCTAACCACCAGCATCATATTTTATAATCCAGGGGATGTATTATGAACATTAAGTTGTCTTTGATAGTAGCAAAATTGAAAACAACATGAAAAGACTTACAATGGACACTTATTATTGTTAGGGTGTGGCACAAGGGGGTTTCAACATGTAACAGCAACAGGTCAACATTTGAGAGAGGAGATTGACCACTTACCACTTTTATGATAATATTTGAATGCACCTCTTTTTTATTCACGTTATAGTATTATCTTCTTTTTTTAGTACTCTAAAGTAATTTATCTTCTTTATCTCACGCTTTGTTTTGCATCGTTCCCCCTTTTACCTTCATCTCTCATTCGATTGCCGTGCCCAACCCACCCTCGAAGCCCGTAGCGACGCTACTGGTTAAACCTAATATTGTGATGCATTCTATAGACAGCGTTAACAACCTCATACTCCTCAAACATCAAACAATGTAGTATTACATTAAAACATATTGAAACTATTCTGTCAATATAGCATAAACATAAAGTGTATGGTCAATATGATACTCACAGTCTTTTAAAGAAGAATTCCGTTGTATAACGTTGAGGAAATTTATGAGAAGAACAATATCAAAGGAAATGATCCTCGGCGTTGGAGGTAAAAAGACATTCAAACCTTTTCTCACTCGTTGAAATGTGAAATGATAATTGTATTTATGAAATGAACCAAGTATCATCTAGTCTTATCTTACCAGGTTAATTTGTAACTTCAAAGTAAATACTGTTTCCATCATGTGATATGATAGCTCATAAGGTACACAGATTTGATCTAATGC
>JAVYIG010017873.1:0-23858 GCA_035222895.1 Strongylocentrotus droebachiensis
GCATATACCCGGCATGGCAGATACGGGAAAGAGAAAATCGGAGGACAGTGCATGGGAGGGGCAGATATATCGAGCCTCAAGGGGGAGGAGAGAGGGGAGATTAGAGAAAGGGAGAGAGAGAGAGAGATAGAGCAGTAGAAGAAGAAGAAGAAAAAGAATAAGAAGAAGAAGAGGGGAAATGTGAGTTCAGGAGTAAATGGGGGCGGAAGAGAAGCACTGGTAAATTCAGGAATTAATTTCAATCTTTACCCATTTATGTTGGTTTAGGGCCTATACATTAAACGAACGGCTTCTTATCATGACTTGAAAAAGTCTTATAGCAAACTTTAACATAACAAGTTTTATGTGATGAATTATAATTCATAAATACATCGATTATTTTGGGGGAGTGGAACAGTTAACATACCTACTCTGCACTCAACATCACTTTATTTTCTATTAATTACCTCCCCCTCCCTCTCTCTCTCTTTTCTCTCTCATAAAAATCATATGAAGAAGACCCAATACAATTTTTGAAAATGAAGGTTCGTCATTTTAAAACCAATTGAATTCACGAAGAGATGTGTCCAAACATATCACGATTGTGGTCGGATGTACGCATTCTTACCAACCAAAATGACGGATCCTCAGTTTGACCAAATTAACCAACTTAATTTGTCATTTAGATCAAAGATCCGGATCACACACACTTCTATTAATAGCAAAGGACAGAATTAGTATTATTAATTCTTAACATTGTACAATAATTCAGTTTTTCTTTTGTTTGTTTTGGATACCATTATCTCTAGCTGTTAACGAATTCAAAACGATTTTCTTCTCTCCTTGCTCAAAATAATAAATAGTCATTTTCTAAAATGTGCTCAAATTTAAAGCCTTGATATTCTAGCTGATAATTCAGCAAAACAGTTCTATCAAAATTTAACTTTTGCAGTGTACACCCTCTTATTAACACATCGATGCCACAGAATGTAAAATGATTGTTTGTTTTTAAAGAGACTGCTACCCATTATACTGCATGTATAATACAATTAAGAGTGTTTTTAAAAAGGGCATTTCTCAAGGGTATTTCCCATCATACAAGTTTGGATAATATGTGAGATATCATTGTGATGGTTTTACTTTTCAAAAGGCGGTGGTGCATTAGACCCTTCAATTGCCATAGGTCGATTTTTAAGTCTTTGTATTTTCTCTTGAATTACAGATTTAGGATAGTTGCACTTTAAGGAATTTATACTCGATCATGTGTTAATTTGTATGCTTGAGGATCTTATAAAGCTTATTTCAATTAATTAACTACAGCGTTAACTACTGCCCGGCAAGCAGTAGATGGCAGGTTCAAATCCCGCTGGTTCCAAGATTTTTTCTGACTTGTTTTTCAATTACAGATCGATCAATCGATCTTATTTACTGGGTGTAAGCCACAAATATGTTTTAACTAGCGTTCAAGTTGTTTTGCGAGGCTTTAGGGCCTACCTACAAGGATATAATTATGCGAAATCAGTTTCCCTTCACTTTCTATTTTAAGTGGCCTACGATGCATCAACAGTTTAAACAAAATCTTTCTTATTGCGCCATGTCAAATTATTGATAATCTTCTTCATCATATTGTGTACGGAACCTATTCTTTACAAGCTTTGCTTTTTATTGGGTTTTTGTCATATTTCACAAAATATATAAATATTTGTCTTCTTGTAAAAGCTCTTAAATAACTAATCAATAAGTTGTATACGATTTCCTTTACAGCAATTATAATTTACAAAGAACTGTTTTATATTGTAATATTTGTATCATGTGAAATATGGAGAACAATGACCTGAAACTGAAGTATGGCTTCGTATGTACTGAACATAACACCTTTTTCAGGCCAAATTGCAGCCGAGCAGAAAATATTTAAGAAATATTATATCCATGATTAATGTGGGACCAACTGTACATGTACGTATGGTATTGGAGAATATGTCAAAATCAATTGCACATATGATTAGAAATACATGTATACACAAAAAAATCAACATAAGACACCGTGTATAAAATATGTACACAAATCTTTATTTACAATGAGTTTGTTAGCTGGCAGAACTACAGCTAATAAGGCTGACATAAATAATTACAGCACTTTGAAAGCACATACATTTACATAATCACATCGATCACTTTCACTTTATCACTGGCATTCAATCATATATTTTTTTGGCCCAAGTTTCAGTTTTTATCTAACTTCATAGATTGTAACACAACATGTATATGGCTGTGCCGCTGGCAGATGGCCTGAGCGCATTGCGTCATTCTGTGAAACGTGCAGGTGACTATTGCATTAAATAGAAGGCTGTTAGCATTAAAGTGCCTGTAACTCCATAATCATGTGCTTCATAGTAAAAAAAAACTTATCAAATTAGGTAGTTTACAATCCATTCTTGCTTTTATCTTAGTAAATAAACAAAGAAATTCCTGTCAAGTTTAAATAAAATGGTACAACATGTATAGAGCCGTCAATATTTTAGAAGCAAGTTATCAGAAATTTGCTTTATAACAGAGTCAACAGACATGTGTGCCAACGACGTTCTGCTAGTTGCATGCCGATATTACATTGCAAAAGTCTATTCTAATTTACCTCCAATGCACTCATTTAAAATTCCACTGATAATAAGTTATTGAGTTTTCTTTGTGACCAAATGGATCATTAGAGAAATGTAGCCAAATCGTAAGCATTTCATGATAGACAAGGTGCATTGTATTTGTACATCATGCCACAATATATTGTTTTATCTATGATCATAGGTAATAAATATAAGTATTGTTGTAATCATACATGCAACTCTGATGACGAAAAAATACAAGTGGCACTGAACAACTCTCCAAATTGTGTATAACTTTTAGGCGTGTAATGAGTTATAATAAGATGAACATTAGGAAAGTTTCATGCATTTTTAAAAGCAGACAGTGAGATATCTGGGGGCAATGTTGTTTTCTAGAGCTACATCATGACATACATGTATCAAAATATTTTATATAAACTTAAAAGTGAAGATTTTCAATCTTGCGATTGAACCAGTTTCATATTTCAAAATTATACTCAATATCATATACATTGTACATGAATATGTTAGAATTACTACAAGATGAAGATACAAGTACATGTAGATAACATTTGATCTTGATTCACAGGAAACTTCTAAAATAGGACTTCACGTGTGAACATCAATGTATGTCAGCATTGAGACCTTCATTTTCAACAGTGGAATGGCTGACATATAACATCAACTCAATTTCTACCAAACTACACCAAATAAGTTAGATCTAAAAAGACCTTATTACATGATTGATTTTTATCATATTTGCTTGTGATGTCAGTAGATTTAGGGGCAGTGAAGATGGAATTAATGATAGAGAAAATGTTTTCAACTGATGTTCTGAATATGCTCTTGCTATGAAGTTAACAATGAAACCGTTCAAGCAAAACATATTTAGAAGAATAATTTAAACAATAGAATTCATATAATATAGAATTTGATCAAAGAACAAGGGGGGGGGGGATGAGAAAAATAAATAATTAATAATTAATTATTAGAAAAATTGTGACTTAATTCTATTGAAATGGAATATGTCAACCTAATATAAATTGTGATCATATGTGTTACTTGGATATAAAAAACATTGACAATATATGAAACAAAACAAAATAGTTAGACAAACTTCGGAGCATGGTATTCGATTGTATACATTTGGAAAATTTTCACAGAAAATATTTCTCAAAAAATCTCAATGAGTCAGTATTCTCTACTTAAATTGGCAACATAAAATAGTTTCTTTCAATTTATATTCAGACAACCTGCCTGCAAAGTATCTAAAATAAAAATTGTTGTATCACATAATGCAGCAAAACCTGCCAAGTCATACCAGAAGATAATTATTTTGCATTCGATTATGTGTTACCAATTTAAGGAATTGAATGGATGGTTTCTACAACTATACAGTGTAACTTCAGCTCTTTCCTCTAATGCATGGTGTGTAATTTGTTTGTTTTAATCCAAAATTACATTACCATAAAGATGTCTTCTTTTTGTTTTAAGAAGTTAGAGCAACATGAACACATCTTCATTGATGGGTTATGAGAATGAAATGACACAGTATTGATAGTCTATTCACTTGAGAAACTCACATTAGAACACCTCAGCATACTACCATATATGTGGTCCCTCAGAGAGGACCTAAAGCTGTCGGTCCTCTGGTAGCTTACTAACAAGCATTTATGCTTTCTTAGCAGTCAGGTAAATAACCACCACTATGCTGAGAGCCAGAAACTCTCAATCGAACACCCGAGCCAGAAGGGCATGCTCATGACATTTCACAAAGTGATAAGTACCCTTCCAAACTAACATTTCTGACAGGGGTCTGGATTGACAAATTTCGGGTCTGTATCCATGAGCCCCCATTGAATATTTTAGAATTTGGGGGTCCAGAGTTTCGGGTCCATTGAGTTCTGCGCGCTTCTAGTATAAAAAAAATGCCCTTCTCGCTCTCACGATACGGTACAGCATGTATCAAGGTGGGCAAGACTGATGAAACAGTGATAGATGGAAATGACAAAGTGGATGGATGGATAGAAGAAAGAGAGAACTGGGGGGTGTTTCACAAAGATCCTAAGTAGAACTTAACACTAAGTTGGACTTAAAAACTATGGACAGCCATTGGAGCCTTAAAATGAAATATATTCAAAAGCGAAAAATCAAGTATTTTTAGTCTTTCCATAAATTCCACATCAATAACATGAAATCTCCCATGATAATAGAAAATACGAATGATTTGAATCAACATTTTATGCCTTTTAAAATAACATTTACAAAATATTTTCAAGGATGCTAATGGCTTTCCATAACTTTTAAGTCCAACTTAGAGATAAGTTTGACTTAGGATCTTTGTGAAACACCTCCCAGGTAGAGAAGAAGAGTAGAGGATGGATATCAACCCGATAGATCACTAGAATCAAATCTTTCTTGGTCATAGATCTCTCCTCGTACCATCCTGCCTCCGAACCATCTGCTGTTGAGTGAATCAGCTGCTTGCTCGGCTTCTGTTGAGCAGAAAAAGAAATGAAAACAAGAAAAACCAATGAGATTCAGTAGAGTTGATAGAATCTTGGAGTTAATCAGGTAACTTAAAGATAAAGTTGAGTTCTGGTCATGCGATTACATTGTAAAAGAAACGGTGTGGAATCGATCAGAAAAGGTTGAACATCTAGCATATAAGTATTGGTGTGTACTGCAAGGTTCTGGAATTATCAAAATTAAAAGAAATTTGGCCGAGTCTTGGTAAAATTACAAGCACTGCACACAAAAATATGTATATGGGACTGTTACATGCCATGTTTAGAATATTAAGGCATTTGATGAGCCATGCTTTTCAGGGAACATTTTTTATCTTATGTTCTTCCACACTTGCATAATAACAATGATAACGCTCACAAAATTTGTTTCACCTCTTCCCAGAACTAAATCTTCTCTTTAAATAACTGGGAATAACAGCTCCCGTGGAACAGTGAACGATATCAAACAATAACAAATAAGATCACGTTATTCGGCGGCTAGATTTCATGTATGCAGGAGAAACCAAAATTGAAAACAAAAAGATTCCAATCATTACTTGAAAGTGTTCACAATCAAATTAATATTATGAATATCTTGTGTTCCTACTAACCTTATTAGTTGATAATAATACCACATTGTAATAGATTTGGTGCTAATTTTATCCTTTTTTCAGTTTTTGTACATGGAACTAAAATTACTTATTTATTAAAGTAAAGTAAGATAATGTACCTCTTCTTCAGATTTAGATTTGTGGCACAGATATAGGGCAAAGAATATCAGAAGGTAATACAAATTATGGAGGAACAATTTTCTTTATTGATATTTTATTTCTGTATACCGGTAGTTAAGCCACTTGAAATGAATTTAGATGCAATATTAATAATGAATGTTGGAAACAACATGTGGTGACCAAACTGTTTAGAATTCAGCAGTTTCACTATACACAACAAACACCACACATCAAGTCGGTCAGATAATGCGTGGTCATTTTTTGTTTTGGTACAAAGGTCACTTATTTTCTACATTGCTTGCCTTATCTTGATCAAACACGACTAGGAAGTATAGTCATGGTCACCGGGTAACACTAAAGGACACTGCGGAACTGATAGCGTACAGGGGGATCTGACGCAATGTTTACAAACAAACTGAAACCTACACACATCATCAATGGAAGTGTACGTGTAGTATTATGCTCACTGGTATGTGCATTCCACAGGGGCATGCCTTCTCAAAGTGACCTTGTGCTTAAAGGAAAACAAACCAGGGCAGGTGAAGACAACTGATAATTGCCATTTGATGAAGTAGGACAGTTCAACAGAGCCTAGTCAAATTTCAACTCAAAATGACTACAAAATATTTGATGAAAAGTGAACCTTATGTTATGCAAATGTTCTTCGATCTTTGTAAAACCACTGACAACGTGTTCATAATAATCGAACACAATACCAAAGCAGAAAACAATGCAGTGATGAGGGGTGGGCCCGAGAAACAGAGAATGTAATAGGGGAGGGGGTGGAGACAGGGGGCTGGAATATCTTTTTGAACTTGGAGATAGGGCACACCTGTTCCATCAGTGGGGCATGTCCAGGGCTTGTTCACAACATCATCCCCTCTTATAGGTTTGTTGATACTCATACCACATGGTGTAAAACAGTCTATTCTTAGATGCAATCTTATCTTCCGCAGCCATTGGCAAACACTACTAACTCACTGGTAAATATCACTGCTAACATGCAAATGTTTGCATAGGGAGTGTTATTGATTCAGTCCAAAGAACAAAGATAATAACTAACTGATTAAGTCCATTCATAACTTTATATCTCCCTGTATTTATTATTATGGTTCAGTCAGTCAATGTTTCTATTTTGGGGTGAAAACCTCCAGAAGGTAGATGAAGTTATTGACCTTTGTACCCGACAATCTATTACAATTGCTTACTAATTTAGGTTTGCCAGTTAATCCTATAAAGGCGATGAGCACCAAAGCTGCAGTTAATATCTTCCTTGTTTGTTTCTTTATTGAAAAACCCTTGTATAGTTTTTGCAAGCGGAGTGGGGTCGAGATATAAAGGCAATAAGCACCAAAGTTGCAGTTAATGTATAGTTTTTGCAAGCCCTGCAATTTCTTTTTCTTCACATTTTCCTTTAAAAATTTAGATAGATTGCAACACACTAATGATGATTTTAAGCTGCTGGGGAGATTTTTCCCCTTCACTCCTTTTATTTAAATAAAAGGTGAAAACATGTTCAAACACCTGGTCACTGACAAAAATAACCTAGAGTTTTCCTTCATGTTAAAGGGAGTGTAGCCTGACGAGACTACATATCTTTCCCGTGGCCTGACTCGGGGCCAATCGGGTATAACATGACTACGGACGACGCGACAGCAGCATTGACTTGCGTGCTACATACATAAACTGAAGCGTGAGGATATTAAGTCGGTGACTACCGTTATTTCCATTCTTTAAACTGTATATTAGTTGCAACTTGTCTTTGATAAAACATTGTTATATTCTTTTTCATGTGAAGTCAATTCAAATGGATTGTAAAATTGAAAATGATTTGTTATATTATATCTTTTCATGTGATGTTAACTTCAATGAATTGTGAAATTGTGAACATGCATAAATAAATGAATCACGTCTATGAGTTTACATGCAGTTGTCCAAAAGAAGACGTAGATGGCGTTAACCAGTATCTGCCAAGTTACGCTCCATTTAATACCAACTGTCGCGTCTTTGCAAAGTAGATTTCAAGTAAATATCTTGTAATTTTCTGTGTCCAAAACAAATTGACGTTATACTTTATTTTCATGTTCCTTTTGATCTTTATTATTACTTTACATAGGCTATAAAACATCCTTTCAATATTAGTACAAGCACAAAGCTCAGACAAATAGCCATTTTCATATCAAAGATACACTCATCAGGTGTCCTAAGTAGAGCTAAGTCATCATAGCTGTGCAAAACGAATATATTGTGGAGGTGTCATGGTTTATTCACGAGACTCTCATCCGAGGGTTGAGGATTCAAATCCCATCCCGCACTAATGTCCTTTGGCAAGACATTAATCCAAATTTGCCACTTTCCACCCGGGTGTTAAATAGTACCCAGTAGGGTGTGAAAGTCATCGTAATTGGCTCAGCATTGTGAGCACCTGTAAAATGGCACCTTGCAGGAATGCTACCAAGAGAGTGGAGAATGGAGAATGTGCATAGATTTTGTGCAGGCAAGCCTGGATCCAATGACCTTGGTAAAAATCAATCTGTAAAGCGTTTAGAGACACGTAAAGACCATTTTCCTTCCCTCTCTTGACGGGTCTTTATAAACCGGTTTCACTTTAAAACTAAACAAAGAAACTAAGGTCAGCCTATTCTTACCCGCTGGATCTGAGAATTCCACAAAGATTTTGACAATGACCTCTGCATCTTCCTCCTCTCCTTGCCTCTCCTGGTAGATGACCACCCTGTTGACCGTTCCAAACTTTCCACATTCTTCCGTCACCTCTCCTTCAAGTTCATCATCCAGGTCCTCCACACCGACCATGTTGCGTAAGACCATCACATGTGACTGCAATTAGAATACGTACAATGTTACTTAACTTCAATTGACCGTTTTTAAATCAAAGTACTAATTAAAGCCTATCTGCATTAGTTTGGCCAAGAGGGATTAGACCTCCCTGCGTGGACACTAGCAGGTGGTTATCTCATCAAATCAGCTCTCAATTAACATAAGAAAAAGAGGACCATGGGGGATAAATGATTACCGCTTAGGCATTGTTGGCTATATAGGGGCGCAAGTAGCTACAAGTAGTGCCGTCCTGCCTAAATACTATTTTTCTACAGGTCTTTCATAAATTTAGCCAAAGGGTGTAGCAGGTTGCTCAGACAAAAAGCCATTTTCATATCAAAGATACACTCATAGGTGTCCTAAGTAAAGCTAAGTCATCATAGCACTGTACTGCATTACCAGGGGCGTGTTTCAAAAAGATCATTAGTAGAACTTAAACATTATGGAGAGCCATTTGTAGCATTAAAATCAAATACATTCAAAAGCAAAAATTAAAGTATTTAGACTTTACATAAATTCCACATCAAGAACATGAAATCTCCTCGATAATAGAAAATATAAATGATTTGAATCAACATATTTTATGCCTTTAAAAATAAATTTTATAAAATATTTTCGAAAATGCTAATGGCCGTCCATAATTGCCAAGTCCAACTTAGGACCTTTTATACCACCCTGAACTGCCTCTGTACAATCATCTGGGGGTATGAGATATACTTCAGAGCAGTTAATAACTTCGAGACCATTAGTTCTTAACCCTTAAACTTACATCTGATTTTCTGAGTAATTTCTGCATGACCATGTGCCTTGCGTTGCTGCCTGATATCGTCATGTTCTCCTGTTCGCTGATGGTCTGTGGAAGCTCCACATCTTTGATCTCTAGTGGTTCCTCCTTGACCTGTTCAGCGATACCGGCCGCCGCGGCTGCCACTGCGGCCATCGCGGGAGCCATCAGGCCTGCGGTCAAGCCTGCCGTCATACCGGGAGCGGTCGTCAGGACACCTGGAGCTGCTGTGGAGATAGGGAGCGTAGCAATTTGTGGTCTGACAGGTGTCACTCCTGAGAGGGAAATTCACATCACATGGATACAATATATTGATATACTCGTTCGAGAGCACTTACTCTTTTGTCGTTTGAGAGCACAGACTCTTTTGTGAAGAATAGTTTAATTTCTTCTTTTGAGAGCACTGACTCTTTTGTGTAGATTAGTTTAATTTCTTCTTTTATTTCAGACAATGGCATGAGATGTATATAAAAGGGCAATAGATGTGTAATGATTATAAAATCTAGAGCATTTCTAGTTTTTGTTTCCTCTATAACTCTGCAAAAGAGGGTCCTCAAAGGGAATCAGTTATTCAAAAGTAAACTAGGGTATTTACCTTCAATAAGTGAGCAAATACATAAAAATGTTCTCTCACTCATAGGGTTAAGTCCCCCCTGGGATGCAGATTGCTCAGACACAAAGCTATTTTCATATCAAAGATACACTCATAGGTGTCCTAAGTAAAGCTAAGTCATCATAGTACACTGTAAAGCATAAACAACCATACCAGGGACCCCATTTCACAAAGCCTTTTTTCAATGACAAATGACAAATATCAGTGACAAATCTGCTGATTACCAATCAGAAGCAAGGATTTCAGTAGCTTATAACAACAACTATCATTTGTCACTGATGACAAGTTTTGTGAAACACCCCCAAGGTCTGGAACTCAAATTTGGCGGGATATATGGCACAGGGCCCTATTAATATCATGCCCTGAATAAAACAATTAAATAACTTCTCAATCAACCAGACTCCTAAATTTGCATTCAAACAAATCTTATAGGAAAATTAGAGCTTGAAACAATTAACCCTTCAAACTCACCTGTGATAACTCCAGCCGCCGAGCTAGCCATGACAGCATGGGGCATCCCCAGGATACCAACTTGGGGTGTGGCTAGTAGCCCTGGAGCTGCCGTCAAGGTGGTTGGGTTGATGAGGCTGGTAGGGGCTACACTCACCATGTTCATATTCATGGATGCTGGTGCCGTCACAGCGTCTAGGGCCTAATGCAGGGACCAAGAGATGAGAGGTCAATTACAAGTTATATTTTATCATAATGTGAAAGAGGATGTCATTTAAGACACATTTCTGCAAAGATTCCCCCCCCCCCCAAAAAAAAATGTTTAAAGACAAATATTGATAAAAGAATTCATATTTGTGGGGCTCCCAAGACTTAGAGAAGCTTTAAATGTAGACAAAGGTCATCCAAAGGGGTAGACAAGCTTGTAAAGCAATATCTTGAAATAAACCACATAGTAATTTCTGAAGAAATAAAGGCTCATCATAACCTCATAACTCCATAGGATAAAGTTATTTCAATACATATATATACAATGTGCTTGAACCCAAGTTTTTACATCATTTTAGACTGTCTTCAATGGATCAAATTTCAACAGAATAGAATATTCAATTTGTAAATAAATAGACTCAAATTCACTTGAGTAAAAATACATTTCCAAATTATTTAATTGTCAATCTCTAAAACTTTCTTTACTGGTATAAAATTTCATCAAAATTTGGGTTAGATATTTTTCCTCCAGTTTCACATTCATCACTGAATTCATTTGCCAAGATATTTTCTAATATAAAAGTACAAGCTTTTGTTTCATATCTATGTTATAATAATGCAACAACTAATATATGATGGTGTATGCACATTGCTCAGAACAAAGCTTTTTTCAAATCAAAGATACACTCATAAGGTGTCCTAAGTAATAGCTAAGTCATCATAGCAGTACATTACGACTCCCAGCTGTAATCATTATCGTCCAAAAGATACAAATGTGGTTTTAAGGACAGGTTGTTGCTAAAGCCACTATCAATGTATCATCCACATTACCTGTATCTTAGCTGTAGCAGCAGCTGCAGCAACAGCAGCAGCTGGAGGAAGACCAGAGCCCCCAAGTATCGTAGGAAAACCTGTCATCGTTGAGGGGGTAATAGCCTGTAAAAGAGAAGGATGAGCTCTTTTAGAGGTGAGAAATTCACTCCCATGAGGATGAATACCAAAAAAGCACGTCCCTATGAAAAGACTTGCTCTTAAAGAACTTTCATACTTCAAGTGATAAGAAATTTGTTGACAACTTGAGATCAAATTTGAAGGCACATGTACATGTAATCCCACGTTATTAAGCGTTTTAGCTCAAAGTAATAATTAATACTAATTTTCTACAGGTCCTTCATAAATTTAGCCAAAGGTGTAAACAGATTGCTCAGACATAAAGCCATTTTCATATCAAAGATACACTCATAGGTGTCCTAAGTAAAGCCAAGTCATCATAGCACTGTACTGCATTACCAGAACTGCCTCTGTACAATCATCTGGGGGTATGAGAAATACTTTAAGAGCAGTGAATAACTTTGAAACCTTTATTTCTTAACCCTCAACCCTACATCTCTGTGCTTTCCTGCGTTTGTGATTTTCTGGAATATTAAGTCAATGCTACAACTCTCAAAACCACATGATATTCACTCTTCCTATTTACATCGTCAACCATTCAGAACATTCCATTCAGTACTAACAAGCGAACATTATCATAGACGAAATTTGGAGTTGCAATTCAATATCGAATTCGGGCAGGTGATGTCTTTTTATTCACAGAAATTTCAAAATACACACTGTGCATGTGGGGAGAGAAGGGGAGTAGAGAAACCTCATAACAACTGTCAAAGTAACATGAGAAAATGTGCCAACAATAGTATAGGACATTTTGAAAATAGTAGTTAGAAAGGCCACCGTAAGGTGACATGCTTTGGTGACAGTTGCTTTGTGGCCACTATGCCACACTAAATAAAGTCTTTACTTTCAACCCTACCCCTGAAAGTAACCAAAAACTATTTTTATATATTACTAATGACTAAAATGATTTCCTGTTTTAAAATTTGACTTGCCTTTTTTTAATGTTTTTTTTCAAATCTTTTGTTACTGGCTTTTATTTGTAATTTGTATGTACAATTTGTACATTTTTATCCAGTTCACAGACTTTCTGAAAAACAGCAGTGTAGGCTGAAGCGAGTACCCATGATTAAATAAATACATAATTTAAAAACAATTGCAACCCTAACCGTAATCCTCTGGCTTCAAATGATGAAATAAAGCCCACAGTAATTGTAGCTGGAGCAAATGGAAGAGCACACACCCACTCCAAACAGGCTACATCATCACTTCTCAATTCCAATGGGTACTTACTCTTCCGACTCTAAGGAACTGGCCACCGAGATCAAAGAGGTTCATTGATGAGATGGCATCTGACGCTGACTGCATACTATCGTATTCTATTAATCCATGGCCCCTACAGGAAGAAAGGGAGACGAAGGTGAAAATGATTCTCTAACCCATTGCCTACTGGAACCGCATACATGCCAACATTTGAAAATCAAAAATCTGTACAAATAATGCTATTTAAAAAAAAAAGAGGAACAATCCTAACTCTCCTATTCAATACTACAGACAAATTTGTACAGGAAGAGGAACACCTGCATTAAAATGATAATTATCTTCTCCCAAAAAGAGGAATGTTCCTCTTTAATCTGAACAGTTGGCATGCATACCTGCCAACCTGAGACAAGAGAAATTAGGAGTAAATTTTTCTGGATGGACTACGAGGTCGCGAACCACCGAAGGATTGGGGTAGTAGCCCGTAGATTGGGGGGGGGGGGGGGTACACAGGACTTTAGGGTCTATTTTTTTTTCTCTCCATTTTAATGGTGCAAATGGGCCTTTTCCTTCAACCTTTTCGCCCCACACATAAACAATTTTTGTATTCTTTCTTATACTTCTGATTATGAACAGCACGAGTCTTACCCATTTTGTCCTTCAAAAATGGAGAAATCAACGAAGAAGAAGAATATAGTAGTAGTAATCCAAAATAAATCCGAGGAAGTCCGGTAAATAACAAGCTTCCACGATCGCAGTCATCGCACAAGCATTGAAGAAAACACGCCAATGTATACAGTGTTTATGCACGGTGTATCAACTGCACATGTAATATAAATACACGTGGGCTATACGCATGCAGTTACTATGCAACAACGCTGCATGTAGTGTATGTATTAGTACAACGTCCGCGCACACTTTATCGATATAGCTTGCGCACGTGCTTCCATGTACTAGTACATGCAGTACATGGATAATGACTGCGGAACTAACGATCACGTTCGGGCTGCGCTGTGTATATCTTCTATGAGCGCGAGCGCGGATGTCGGCGTGATCTGGTTATCAGTGCTGTGTTATGCTTTAGTCTTATGCAACAGTCGTTTGTTTAAAAAAAAAAAAAAAAAAAAAAAATTAAAAAAAAAAAAAAAAAAAAAATTTAAATTTTAAAAAAATCAAAAAAATCGGAGTTTTGAGGCATGCAATCGGAATTCGGAGTGGGTATGAAAAAAGCGGAGTAACTCCGCCTAAATCGGAGTGGTTGGCAGGTATGGGCATGTATGGAACCGGGTGGCCCATGTGATTAGCCTATGGCAATGAATCAATTCAGTAGTTAAAGAATTAAATGGCTTCCCCTGAATGCATCATACACAATAAGCCAGTTCGTAAATACTATCTGTGATTGGGCAGCTAAAGGTCATTTGTTTCCAAATTGTAAAACCTGTTAAGATGAATACTAGTATCGTGCTTATGAAAGCTATGTGATCAGTGTTCATTTTATCTGATACACAGGTGAAAGTATTCTTCTCAACAGGTAAAGAAAAGGTATTCATGAAGCACCTTCATCAGTTCAGCAGTGATTATTCTAAAATGCACAAGTGGGCAGATCCATGGTGTAAAAGATCTGTGTGAATATTTGGGGGTCATGCATTCCGAAGCTATTTACAAACTGGCGTATTCAGAAAAGGCAAATAGATATTTCAATTACTCTGGTTGACACAAACTTGTGAGTTTTATTAATGAATCCATATATTTCTGAAAATGTTATACACCAAGAAGAGGAAAGGTGAGAAATGATGGCATTCAATTAATGGTTTTGTTTGTCCGTAGGTCTACAAGGAATGCAACATAAAACATCCATCAGCTAATTTATTGATAATCTGAAGAACATGAATACTTGAATAATTTAGTCAAAATCTCTGTTTATTATAATACAATGAAAATAAGAGAAAAAGAAAGGGACTTACTTATGTTTTCCTCCGATAGAGTCCGACGGTAGACTACAGGATAAAATTTTACCAAAGGCTTCAAATACACTATACGAGAAAAAGGAGAGAAAATAGTTTCATTATGAGTTGATTAAAATTAAGAATGTTCAGAACTGGGTGAAGGTTAATTTCCCTCTAGTCCTTATTTCTAGGACCATAAAACATAGGCATGATAATCAAAGCTTTCAGAACAGCTTTAGACCTAGGCATGTTCAAGCACCATTTCAACCGAAAAGTATACTTTCTTAATATTCAATGCAACAATTAAAAAATTCCCCGAGTACCAAATATTAGGTCAAGAAAACTGAAGCACTGGAATAAAGTACTTAAGTAGTGCCTTTTCATTCCAGGTACCCTTGCACATTGGCAATTGTATATTCTATGTTGGCATATTCTTTGTTTGTTGTCATCACTTCTATTCTTTATAAAGTTGTGAATTTTGTTATGGAAGTTTGAGAATAAATGAATATATTGACAAGGGAGACCAACAAACCTTTTGATGTCCTCACACGAGAGATCTGAATGAATCGATGTGATAAATATCCTAGGTTGGTGTTTAGCCTCTTCCATGATTGCATCTACAACCGGCTGTGCTTGGGGCATGTTGCTGGGTCGACCCACCTACAAAGACAAACAACCAAGACAACTGTTAGAGTCAATGAAGTAGTGGTAGGTTTTGGTACTTAGGATTATATTCGTCATGGAGAATTTCTTGGACATTGGTTCACTTCATACGACTACTCTGCAAAAGAGGGTCCTCAAAGGGAATCAGTTATTCAAAAGTAAACTAAAGTATTTACCTTCAATAAGTGAGCAAAGAATGTTTTCTCACAATCCTCTAGCCCCTGCCTCCTTCTCCCTCCTGCTTGTTCGCTTGCTCACTCACACTCTTCCCCTCTCCCTCTTTCTCCATCTCTCTCATCATTTAAGCTCTTTTCTTTCCTATCACTTTGAAAGCTACCCAGGATGTTATTTAGAGGATTCTTGTCATGCCACAGTGGAATCGCAGAGAGTATTAGACCCAGCACACTGCTTAACGGTGCCTAGCCACCAGCTATTTAAGTCCCCTCCTGGATGTAGATTGCTCAGACTCAAAGCCATTTTCATATCAAAGATACACTCATAGGTGTCCTAAGTAAAGCTAAGTCATCATAGCACACTGTAAAGCATTAACAAACATACTATTAATGCAATTAGCAATTTGGTGACAATTTTGTAGTTCTACTACCAAATGCAGATAAATCTAGTAAATCTACTTGGTCTTGGCCACCCATTTTGTACCATTGCCTCAGGGCCTGTGCCCCTTGGGAAAGTGTGCTAATACAGTCATCTCAATCCAATAGATTTAAACAGAGTCTCTCACAACAGTGTTTTTTAAATGCTTCCACATATTTTAAAGCAACTTTCATTTTTGGCGATTGGTCTATAAAATTACATGAAGAGGTAGCATTTTATTTAAAGGGATGGAGAGGGGGGGGGGGGGGAGGGGCTTTTTCCAAGGTGGATTGCGTTACTTCAATTGGTCGTCAAAGCGTTACCTTGATGTTCCTGCCACCGATCATGACGCCGTTCATCTGCTCCAGAGCCAGCTGGGCAGCCTCAGGCAGGTCATACTCCACGAACGCAAAGCCCTTGTGTTTCATGGTGATGGGATCCCACGACATGTTAATGCTCTTGATAGGACCAAAGGGGTGGAAGGCTTGACGGATGGTGTCCTCCTTGAGCTCAAAGCTGATAGAGCCCACGTATACACGGCACATCAGGGCGATGGCTCGCTGCCTCTGGGCCTGCATCTGAAGGTTTGACATTTGCTGCGGGATAAAGAAGAAAAGAAACAGAGTTTGGGGTTATATCAAAGCTTATCAACACTAGTGTGGCTAGTAGGGATTAGACCACACAGCGAGGTCACAGACAGGTGGCTATCTCATCAACGCAGCTCTCATATAACATAGGATCATGGGGAACCAACAGGCACTGATTGGGGAAGATTTCTATATAGAGGGAGCAAGTAGCTACAAGTAGGACAGTGGGGCTTTAAGAGCAAGCACTATAAGCAAGTAGCCATCATCGTTAAAATCATCATAACTATATTTCTTTACCATTGATCCACACTGATTTAACTTTGCCGTGTTATAGGGGTATAATTTGAATGGCTAAGCAAGGGCAAAGTGAAATTTTCCCCTTGTTGTTTCTTCTTTGAAGTTCCTTTCACTTAGCACATGTACCTCTAGCATAATTTAATGTAATAAAATAGTTACAACGCGGTTAGGTTTGAAGTTGGTCTTAGGGATAAGTATAATGATAGGTCCAGGGCTGTAGTGAAGGTCAATAATCATTGCTAGAATTGACCACCAAGCAATCTTGATCCTCACCTGTTGCTGGTGTGCTAATGTCTGTTTGACCAGCACGCTCTTGATGCTCTGCTCCATGGCATACTTCTTAGACTTCATGACAGCCTCCTGCTGCTCCGCGCTCAGCTTAGGTAGCCCCATCATGGACGGCATCCCGGGCAACGCCAGCAGGGTCTCCTTCTTTGCACCAGGGCCAGCGAGCACCGGCCCAGTCTGCTCTGCAAACTGAAACTCAAAGCTCTGCAGCGATGGTGGTGCTGGGGGCGGCGTGGAGGACTCCTCTTCGACTGCTAGGTCCATGAGGGAAGCTTCATCGTGGAGGGAAAGGGCAAACAGGAGAGTGTTAGAGACCTTCTTGTGAAGGAGAACGTGATAGTATGCACTGTGTGGACATACTTGCCACCACTGCACACCATCAAGGGGTTATGCTCTTTAAAAAAAAAATCCCCCCCCCCCCCCCCGTTTTTTTTTTCTTCTTTCAAATTCAGCAAATTAGAATAGAATGAATCTTTTGTCAATTGTGAGAAAACTTAGGTAAAGGCTGAACAATATTTATCTGTTTTTCAAATGCAAACACAACTATTTCCTTTCGTTTCTGCCTGGCAAAAATACACAAATACTAATGAACAATCATTTCCATATTTTACTAGTTTTTCATTTAAAGAATTGATTTCTGACCAAATGAGCATCTCTATAAACTGTTCGAGAGATAGAGAACCAAGTCTAAGATTGCTTATCTAAAATTTCTTAATTAACCTTTGAATAACAACCAGTGATTATACCTAAAACAAAGAAATCCCATCTAATCAACAGAAAAATGTCACAGCAGACAAAATACAAGGAAAGGAAGTCATGTCAAATGCTTCTTTCATACCGACGCTTGCCACAAAGAAATGAAAGAGAGAACAATGGCATAGAGAACAGTGGCAAACGTCTAAATTCAATCCACCATTCTATACAAACAGCACCGTTTGTTTACCACTAGAGTAGCGTTAAGGGGTGGTTGGAATCGATAGCTGAATGATGGGTTGTGGTGCAGCATCGGGTCGATATTTTTTTTTACATGGGATCGGTCGGACGGTCCGAAGAGCGCAGAGGTCAGCGACCTCACTGGCCATGGTGGATCGCTTGTGGGTCGGCCAAGGTCAGAGGTCATATGTTTACATACAACCTCATCACCCCCTTTTCACACATGCTGCTCTCTAGCTGAAGCTACATGGCATAAAATAAAGAATAAAAATGCAAAGAAAAAAATACAAAGACAGGGAAGAAAAACCTCGAGTCAAATCCAACATCAGCAAAAGACAAAATATTTGCAGGAAGAGGGGATAATGCTTCCTATATTTGGCTCGAATGGCTGGGCTTACAAAATGTCAAGGGGTCCAATATTCATAGTGATGGAACTTACATTAACTACTTACATTAAATACTTCTCATGGCATCTAAGGTTTATTTATTTGCTAATTGGAAATTTTTACTTATCCAGTAATGGTAAAATTCAAAATATGTTCTTGATGATCTATGTGACATCTACATTCTGGTACAAATTCCAAACTAAGGTTCTCTTGTTTCCCAGGAAGGAAAATTGTATAAAATTTTTGTTCAATCTTCATGCAGAAGGGACATGACAGCAATTTCAGGTAACAAGTGTATTAAACTCAAACTCATTTCAAAGAGTGGCTATTTGGGATCCGCACATTGAACTTGCTTCTTTCACAAATGCTATTGGAAATCTCTTAAAATATGACCTCGGAACAGTCATGAGACAGATTAAACTGCAAGGGGATTCAAGATAATAATGTTGCAAGTTCTGCTATCAAAGCAATTCCTATTGAGGGGGGACGTGGGAGAGGGGGGATGTGGGAGAGGAGGAATAAAGAGAAAATAATGTGATGATGGAACGTCTCGGTCGCTCAGTTCTGTTAGCTGCTCAGAAAGACAATGCGTCACTCCTTGCTGGTTTTGCTTTTATATGCAAATAAAAAAATGACCAAAAAACAAGAGAAGAAACACATAGGTTACGATACATAGGGCCTTTTAGCAGGCCAAAATAACCTCTCTTTAAATCACCTTCCACATCAACACACATTAGCTTTGAGATTAAGTAGAGATTTCTTACAAATGATGTTCCTGACATTAAAATGTTGGGAATAATTCTGACTTTACTGCCAATTTATTTGAAAGATCCTGATTTTACATCAACAAAGAGGTGTTTCTCCATCATACTTGAACAACAATTGATGCACTTAAAACATATCACATCATATTATTCTCCAAACACTAATAATAGTGAAATCCTTAAAACTTATTCAATTATCTTTTCCCCTCACTACAACTTTCAGATAATCCTTTGAAACTACGATTGTATAAATATATGACCTATAATATCTGAACATGCAGCAATAAAAACAAAGAAGACTTGTGATAGCTTTTCTCCCTACTCTATCAAAATAGTTGTTTTACTTTTCGTTTTCTTTAATGCACACATTTCAGAGTGCCTCATCGCACAGCCGCCTGCGTCAAGTGCACGGGAATAGCATCACACCTGGAAGAATAACGAACAAGGAAAGAAAAAAAGAGAGAGAGAAAGAGCAGAGCATTTACAGTGGTCTAACATCCATTCATTTGGCATACTAACTTGTAGGTTTTACCTTCCATTAATCTGCATATACATGTAAGGGTGTGTGGGACAGTACAAGTTTATTATTTCAGGAGAGATACTTATCAAAATTGTTAAAAGTGAAGGAAGGGATGAATGAATTATGAAGGGTCTGCAGAATAGGATAAAGCAAATAGAAAGACTGTGATAAATGGAGTATTCTACATGAAAGGAGAATGTATGGGCAATCTGTACATGAAAAATACATATTGCCGCCCCACTATAACATTTTTTGTTTAAATAAAAAATAATAACAAATAAAAAAAATAAAAAAAAATAAAATAATTTTCAAGGAAACAATTTGAGAACTGGGATGCAAACACAAATAATGTTGGACTAACATGAGAAACAGGAGGGGTTATATCTATAAATCCAAATATACATTGTTTCCTAACCTTATTCATGCACCATTCTCAGGTTTTTAAGAGGATGTGAGTGATTTTTTTATCATAAAGTAAGTAAATCTGCCACCTTACAGCATTCCTAACAACAGTTATTTATACTACATGAGATTCTTGTATTCCACGATGTCGTTTCTGAGAATAAAACCCATTCAGTTCTGCTGCCATGACGATGCTTTACCAAAGCCTACGAAGAAGAAAACTCAAAAACAAAGAGAAACAAAACAAAAGACAAATATCAGAAGCTATTGAAATGATCGTATGAACATCAGATGTATTTATGGTTAGCTAAGGAGTACTGGTCAGATGCAATATGGAAAAATATAAGAAATCTTAGGAAGATGAAGTTTGCCAAAGCTTTCAAGGTGGTTCATGTCACATTTTGACCCTAAGTTGTTCCAACATAAAAGTTTGCATCTGTCTCCTGAACTTTTGCGCCACACGGCCCACACAAACAAAATAATCAAAACTTTGATTCTAATTTTCAACATTTCGTTGATGCAGTCTTTTTTTTGAAGGGGTTGTCTACACACCGTTATTGAGCCACGCACACACACGCACAGTCATACAACAGCAGAAAATATTCAAAGTATGACACAAAAGCAAAACTGAACTGAATGATAAACAAACATTTCCTCACCATCAGAACATGTTTTTTCATGATAGCACAACTAATGAACCCATGGAGTCATCACTTTGATTATCCATGTTCTTGTAAAAGCTATTAATTTCTCATTTCAACAGAAATAATATAACTTGGCATTCTGGTGGGTTAGCTAAATTACTAAGAAATTTGTTGATGATAATCCCAGCTCTCTGATGGCGAGAAATTGCATGTTTACCACTCAAGGCCCATGTTTGCAAATATGTGTGACATGAAAAGTCACAATTTCATATGATCAATTGCAACATTCAGAATAAACACTTGATGGAAAAAAAATCCTCTTCTCGGCTAAAAAATATTGCACAATATACAAGTGCAATGGATCATGTTAGTGCAACATGGCAACAAAGTTGATATAACATTTCTTCCATAGAATTCATTATATCAATATTAGAGTGTCGACTAATCCAAGAAATATATGTACAAAATGAAAGAGCAGTAAAATTAAATTCATTCAGTACTAGGCACATGCACGACACACTCCAACATCACTCCCATAAACCCCTAAACGTTTTTTTGATTTTGATTTTTTTCTTTCTCTGAGGACAAGTTTTCAGTGGAGTAAACCTAGCCTTGTTTCAGATTTTGCAAACTTCATGTTCCTGCACATCAGGCAGAATATACCCACCAGGTTGGGCCTCCAACTCCATCTTGATCTTCTTTGGGGATGGTTCTTGCATTTGGATCTCTTCCATATGGTTCTCTTCCATCAGGGCACTGGCTCCTGTCAAAATAGAAATAGTCAAAATAAATAAAAAGTTATAAGAAATAGGCTTGAATTTAAATCAACCTCAAGATTCTAGTTTATCAACAACAAAAATTGAACAAAGATGAAAGAACATTTATCCATTAAAGCCTGTCTGCACTAGACCAAATTTTTCGTCTCTTTCGTTCGTTAGCCTCTTATTGGGGTATGGTCGGCTCTCTCTTTAGAGACCGAAACAGACTATCCCGCGAAGTGTGTAGGGTTATGTGGGCAAATCAGTACACAACACTTGCAAAACTTATCCCCGAATTACTCCTTTCACAGAATGCATATCCGCTGCATTTTATATTGTAAATTAGGTATATGCTTAACTACTTCGGTTCCACTTACCAACTTCATTGAAATATTCCGTTTAATGGTCCATTTTAAGGAAATTATGGGTCAAAATCGAAATCCATGATAAAAATCTTGCAGCGGTGGTTCAAACTCTCACTGCGCATAAGGTCATCTAAATCTCATCCCTTCTAGTCTACGCCGAAGGCAAAATGATTATAATGGAAAAACTGTGCACGAGCTACGAGTTCGTAATGACATGCAGTTTTTTCCGTTATAATCATTTTGCCTTCGGCGTAGACTAGAAGGGATGAGATTTAGATGACCTTATGCGCAGTGAGAGTTTAAACCACCGCTGCAAGATTTTTATCATGGATTTCGATTTTGACCCATAATTTCCTAAAAATGGACCATTAAACGGAATATTTCAATCAAGTTGGTAAGTGGAACCGAAGTAGTTAAGCATATACCGTAAATCTCCGTGTATAAGGCGCACCTGTGTATAAGGCGCACCCCTATTTTTAAGACTTAAAAAAAAAAAAAAAAAAAAAAAAAAAAATGGAAGAAAAAAAAAAATCGGGAAGAAAAAAATTCAGGAAATTATTTTTGCTTTTATTTGTTTTTTGTTGCTTTTTGTTAAAACCAGATCAGATCCTGTTTTATTTCAGAGTTCGGAAATACATTCATTTTATTACGAGGCACAGTTGAAGTGCTTGTGAACAAGGTTAGACCTTTGCACAACAACAACAAAATCCAGCAGTCAAAACAGCACATCCATTTGAACATATGGGACTACAATGACTATACAATGGTACAGGACATTTCTAGAATAACTCCACACAACTTACCGACAATTTTATGTTGCATTGTTGATATGAAGACGAAAATAAACTGCATAAATTATTTTTCAAATAAAAATCTGCCGGTAAATTTAGATCTAAGTCCGTACCATATTGCCAAAAAGTAAAAGAAGGGACGTGAAAGATTGTTTCTTACGAAGCGAGCTGCCGCGCAACGCAACTGCGCAGGTTAAAATCGCAATTCCATATTACACCGCACATCGTGGTAGGATACCAAATCTGCCCCCGTGTAAGTGAGCTGCATGATACAGGTGAGTGAGCTGAAGACACGGGAGAGCTTCGGCCGGCAAAGTGCTTTGTGAAGGGCATAATTTATCGAGACTGAAAAAAAAAAAAAAAAAAAAATCTTTTCCCTTCAAATGAGGAACGTAGTTTTACTTCATATAGTAGATTCTATTCTTTGTTTTCATTATGAAATTCATGTTGAGACACATAGATTTTTGAAAACCAATAAAAAGTTGCATTTTGAGGACTCAAAATATTCTGTACCTGTGTATACGGCGCACCCCGACTTTTGATTTTTCCCGACGGTAAAATAAGTGCGCCTTATACACGGAGATTTACGGTACCTAATTTACAATATAAAATGCAGCGGATATGCATTCTGTGAAAGGAGTAATTCGGGGATAAGTTTTGCAAGTGTTGTGTACTGATTTGCCCACATAACCCTACACACTTCGCGGGATAGTCTGTTTCGGTCTCTAAAGAGAGAGCCGACCGTACCCCAATAAGAGGCTAACGAACGAAAGAGACGAAAAATTTGGTCTATGTCTGCACTAGTTTGGCCAGGGGGATTAGACCTCTCTGCAAGGTCGCTGACAAATATCTTATCAAATCAGCTCTCAATTAACATAAGAAAAAGGGGATCATGGGGACCAACAGGCATCAATTAGGCATCGTTTGCTATATAGAGGGCGCAAGTAGCTATAAGAAGTGCACTGGGGATTTAAAGAGGCAATCTTTACTTTTTATTTAGCCTTAGGATAAGCGTGCGCTGGCGATGCGAAAAACAGATTCTGTGTAATAAAATATCCCAAGTTCACAG
>JAVYIG010017874.1:0-20000 GCA_035222895.1 Strongylocentrotus droebachiensis
CCCCGCAGTCATGAAATTATTTCCAGGGCCAGAGGTATCCCCGATGAAAAGTAAAGGGATGCCAAAGGGGCTGACGAAAAACGAAATTCGCTCGATTTCCATTTGAACCCCCCCCCCCCATTAGAGGTAAATGAGATTCGTTCTACTCTTTAAGGTAAATGGCCCCTCCCAGCAAGCTTAAACGTATGAGATCGGGCAGAAAATTACTTTAGACTGGAGAGGATATACCCCCGCAATCATGCAAATATTTCCAGAGCCAGAGGAATCCCCGATGGAAAGTAAAGGGATGCCAAAAATGCTGACGAAAAACGAAATTTGCTTGAACTCCATTTAAAACACCATTATTAGAGTTAAATGAGATTCGTTTTACATCCTGAGGGCCCCTCCTGGCAGGCTTGAACGTTTGAAATCGGGCAGAAAATTTCTTTAGGTTGTAAAGGAAATACCCCAGCACTCATGAAATTATTTCTAGGGCCAGAAGAATTCCCGATTGAAAGTAAAGGGATGCCAAAGGGGCGAAGAAAAACGAAATTCGCTCGATCTCCATTTCAAAAACCCCCATTAGAGTTAAATGAGACACGTTCTACTCCCTAAGGTTGCGGGCCCCTACCAGCAGGCTTAAACGTATGAGATTGGGCAGAAAATTCCCTTAGGCTGTAGAAGAAATACCCCTGCACTTATGAAATTATTTCCAGGGAAATAGGAATCCCCGATAGAAAGTAAAGGGATGCCGAAGGGGGTGACGAAAAACGAAATTCGCTCGATTTCAATTTCAACACCCCAATAATTGTTTAAAAGTTAAATGAGATTTGTTCTATTCCCTAAGGTGAATGGCCCCTCCCAGCAGATTTAAACGAATGAGATCGAGAAAAAAAATGGCCTTAGGCTGGAGAGGATATACCCCCGCAGTCATGAAATTATTTCCAGGGCCACAGGTATCCCCGATGAAAAGTAAAGGGATGCCAAATAGGCTGACGAAAAACGAATTTCGCTCGATTTCCATATAAAATACCCCCATTAGAGTTAAAATGAGATTAGTTCTACATCCTAAGGGGAACTCCTGGCAGGCTTAAACATTTTAGATCGGGCAAACAAATTGCTTTAGGCTGTAAAGGATAAACCCGTGCACTTATACAATTATTTCCAGGGCCAGAGTGAAACCCACTTACAAGTAAAGGGAAGCCAAAGGGGCGACGAGAAACGAAATTCGCTCGATTTCAAACTTAATATCCCAATTAGAATTAAATAAGATTTGTTCTACTCACTAAGGTAAATGGCCCCTCCCAGCATGCTTAAACTTATGAGATCGGGCAGGAAATTACCTAAGGCTGTATACGATGTACCACTGCACACATGGAATTAATTTCATGCCCTGAAGAATCCCCGATGGAAAGTAAAGGAATGCCAAAGGGGCTGACAAAAAACGAAATTCGCTCGATTTCCATTTCAACACCCCAATTACAGTTAAATGAGATTTGTTCTATTCCCTAAGGTAAATGGCCCCTCCCAGCAGGCTTAAACGTATGAGATCGGGCAGGAAATTGCTTTAGGCTGGAGAGGATATACCCCTGCACTTATGAAATTATTTCCAGATCTATAGGAATACCCAATTGAAAGTAAAGGGATGCCAAAGGGGCGACGAAAAACGAAATTCGCTTGATCTCCATTTCAAAAACCCCCATTAGAGTTAAATGAGACACGTTCTACTCCCTAAGGTTGCGAGCCCTCCAAGCAGATTCAAACGAATGAGATCGAGACAAAAAAATCCTTAGACTGGAAAGGATATACCCCCGCAGTCATGAAATTATTTCCAGGGCCAGAGGAATCCCCGATGAATAGTAAAGGGATGCCAAAAAGGCTGACGAAAAACGAAATTCGCTCGATTTCCATAAAAAAATACCCCCATTAGAGTTAAAATGAGATTCGTTGTACTTCCTAAGGGGAACTCCTGGCAGCCTTAAACATTTGAGATCGGGCAGAAAAATTGCTTCAGGCTGTAACGGATAAACGCCTGCACTCATACAACTATTTCCAGGGCGAGAGTAAACCCCACTAAGAAGTGAAGGGAAGCCAAAGGGGCGACGAGAAACGAACTTCGCTCGATATCATTTCAAAAACCCCCATTAGAGTGAAATGAGACACGTTCTACTCCCTAAGGTTGCGGGCCCCTACCAGCAGGCTTAAACGTATGAGATTGGGCAGAAAATTCCCTTAGGCTGTAGAAGAAATACCCCTGCACTCATGAAATTATTTCCAGGGCCATAGGAATCCCCGATAGAAAGTAAAGGGATGCCAAAGGGGGTGACGAAAAACGAAATTCGCTCGATTTCAATGTTAACATCCCAATTAGAATTAAATAAGATTTGTTCTACTCACTAAGGTAAATGGCCCCTTCCAGCAGGCTTAAACTCATGAGATCAAGCAGAAAATTGCTTAAGGCTGGAGAGGATATACCCCTGCAGTCATTCAAATATTTTCAGGGCCAGAGGAATCCCCGATGGAAAGTAAAGGGATGCCAAAAATGCTGACGAAAAACGAAATTTGCTTGAACTCCATTTAAAACACCATTATTAGAGTTAAATGAGATTCGTTTTACATCCTGAGGGCCCCTCCTGGCAGGCTTGAATGTTTGACATCGGGCAGGAAATTTCTTTAGGCTGTAGAAGAAATACCCCTGCACTTATGAAATTATTTCCAGGGCCATAGGAATCCCCGATAGAAAGTAAAGGGATGCCAAAGGGGCGAAGAAAAACGAAATTCGCTCGATCTCCATTTCAAAAACCCCCATTAGAGTGAAATGAGACACGTTCTACTCCCTAAGGTTGCGGGCCCCTACCAGCAGGCTTAAACGTATGAGATTGGGCAGAAAATTCCCTTAGGCTGTAGAAGAAATACCCCTGCACTCATGAAATTATTTCCAGGGCCATAGGAATCCCCGATAGAAAGTAAAGGGATGCCAAAGGGGGTGACGAAAAACGAAATTCGCTCGATTTCAATTTCAACACCCCAATTATTGTTTAAAAGTAAATGATATTTGTTTTATTCCCTAAGGTGAATGGCCCCTCCCAGCAGATTTAAACGAATGAGATCGAGAAAAAAAATGGCCTTAGGCTGGAGAGGATATACCCCCGCAGTCATGAAATTATTTCCAGGGCCAGAGGTATCCCCGATGAAAAGTAAAGGGATGCCAAAGGGGCTGACGAAAAACGAAATTCGCTCGATTTCCATTTGAACCCCCCCCCCCCCATTAGAGGTAAATGAGATTAAGGCTGGAAAGTAAAGGGATGCCAAAAATGCTGACGAAAAACGAAATTTGCTTGAACTCCATTTAAAACACCATTATTAGAGTTAAATGAGATTCGTTTTACATCCTGAGGGCCCCTCCTGGCAGGCTTGAACGTTTGAAATCGGGCAGAAAATTTCTTTAGGTTGTAAAGGAAATACCCCAGCACTCATGAAATTATTTCTAGGGCCAGAAGAATTCCCGATTGAAAGTAAAGGGATGCCAAAGGGGCGAAGAAAAACGAAATTCGCTCGATCTCCATTTCAAAAACCCCCATTAGAGTTAAATGAGACACGTTCTACTCCCTAAGGTTGCGGGCCCCTACCAGCAGGCTTAAACGTATGAGATTGGGCAGAAAATTCCCTTAGGCTGACGAAAAACGAATTTCGCTCGATTTCCATATAAAATACCCCCATTAGAGTTAAAATGAGATTAGTTCTACATCCTAAGGGGAACTCCTGGCAGGCTTAAACATTTTAGATCGGGCAAACAAATTGCTTTAGGCTGTAAAGGATAAACCCGTGCACTTATACAATTATTTCCAGGGCCAGAGTGAAACCCACTTACAAGTAAAGGGAAGCCAAAGGGGCTGACAAAAAACGAAATTCGCTCGATTTCCATTTCAACACCCCAATTACAGTTAAATGAGATTTGTTCTATTCCCTAAGGTAAATGGCCCCTCCCAGCAGGCTTAAACGTATGAGATCGGGCAGGAAATTGCTTTAGGCTGGAGAGGATATACCCCTGCACTTATGAAATTATTTCCAGATCTATAGGAATACCCGATTGAAAGTAAAGGGATGCCAAAGAGGCGACGAAAAACGAAATTCGCTCGATCTCCATTTCAAAAACCCCCATTAGAGTTAAATGAGACACGTTCTACTCCCTAAGGTTGCGGGCCCTCCAAGCAGATTCAAACGAATGAGATCGAGACAAAAAAATCCTTAGGCTGGAAAGGATATACCCCCGCAGTCATGAAATTATTTCCAGGGCCAGAGGAATCCCCGATGAATAGTAAAGGGATGCCAAAAAGGCTGACGAAAAACGAAATTCGCTCGATTTCCATAAAAAAATACCCCCATTAGAGTTAAAATGAGATTCGTTGTACTTCCTAAGGGGAACTCCTGGCAGCCTTAAACATTTGAGATCGGGCAGAAAAATTGCTTCAGGCTGTAACGGATAAACGCCTGCACTCATACAACTATTTCCAGGGCGAGAGTAAACCCCACTAAGAAGTGAAGGGAAGCCAAAGGGGCGACGAGAAACGAACTTCGCTCGATATCAATTTTAACATCCCAATTAGAATTAAATAAGATTTGTTCTACTCACTAAGGTAAATGGCCCCTCCCAGCAGGCTTAAACTTATGAGATCAAGCAGAAAATTGTTTAAGGCTGGAGAGGATATAGCCCCGCAGTCATACAAATATTTCCAGGGCCAGAGGAATCCCCGATTGAAATTGAAGGGATGCCAACGGGGCTGACGAAAAACGAAATTCGCTCGATTTCCATTTCAACTCCCCAATTACAGTTAAATGAGATTTGTTCTATTCCCTAAGGTAAATGCCTCCTCCCAGCAGGCTTAAACGTATGCGATCGGGAAGGAAATTGCTTTAGGCTGGAGAGGATATACCCCTGCACTTATGAAATTATTTCCAAGGCTATAGAAATCCCCGATGGTGGAAAGTAAAGGGATGCCAAAGGGGCTGACGAAAAACGAAATTCGCTTGATCTCCATTTAAAACACCATTATTAGAGTTAAAAGAGATAGATAGATAGATAGATAATGGTTTTATTGAGAATAAAAGAGCAACAATGCATCGCGGCCTACAAGGCCGAATTGGGCAATGTTTTACAAATGTAAATTACAGTATAGAAAAACATTCATATAAAATAACCTCAAATTAATGAACTAAACTTGAATGAGTAGATTGTTAAAAAAATAAAAATAACTTCAAAATACTTATTTCTTATTATTTGATCTCCCTAACTCATTTTATATATAAAGGAGATAAAGAGAAGTGAAGAAAAACATGATGATGGTGTAGAGTAAAGAAAGCAAAGAAAAGAGGAAGGTAAGATTAAGAAGAGGATGAAGAGGAAGGAGAAGAGAAAACGTAGAAGAGAAGGAGAAAGAAGAAGAAGAAGATTCAAGTAGGGATAGTAAGATGATAGACGGAGGGTAGCGCGAATAGTAACACTATCATAATATATCGATATCAAGCATTACACATTATACAAACTACTAGTGATATAGGCGAAGTTATGAAGAAAATAAATACTTATATGAAAAATTGTACGTTTAAAAAAAAATATTCTAGGTAATAGCTACTCTAAGGAAAAGGTTATAACATTTCAACCAGACTATAACAAAGGAGAACCATTATAAGAAGCAAAAGCAGAAGGAGAAAGAGGAAGAAGAGGATTGAGAAGTAACGATAAGGGTGAGATGAAGAAAGTAGAGGTGAGAAAGTAGAAGTGGTAGAGGAAGAGGAGACAACTGTTACATTGGCCATGGAAGATAATTTCAGTCATTTAAACAATTAAAAATAAATGGTTAAACACAGATTTTTAACTTCGGTACAGAAAATGTAGTGATTCTATTATACAGATACAAAGATTAGACCCCGGTATAAATATAAAATTGGTATATGAATATAAATGTATAAAAAACAAATTGCATAAAAATTGATTTCATACTTTGTGTGTATCGGTAATTGAAACCATAGTTTGCCTTGTATTGCACTTATGGGATTACATCACAACTAAAATATTGGTAGTATTACAAAAATAAAAGTAGATTTCTTGTTAACTAGAAGCGTTTTAAATCCTGAGGGCCGCTGCTGGCAGGCTTAAACGTTTGACATCGGGAATAAAATTATTTTAGGTTGTAAAGGAAATACCCCAGCACTCATGAAATTTTTTCCAGGGCCAAACCCGATGACAAATAAAGGGATGCCAAATAGGCTGACGAAAAACGAAATTCGCTCGATTTCCATATAAAATACCCCCATAAGAGTTAAAATGAGATTCGTTCTACATCCTAAGGGGAACTCCTGGCAGCCTTAAATATTTAAGATCGGGCAGAAAAATTGCTTTAGGCTGTAAAGAATAAACCCCTGCACTCATACAACTATTTCCAGGGCGAGAGTAAACCCCACTAACAAGTTAAGGAATGCCAAAGGGGCGACGAGAAACGAAATTCGCTCGATTTCAATTTTAACATCCCAATTAGAATTAAATAAGGTTTGTTCTACTTACTAAGGTAAATGGCCCCTCCCAGCAGGCTTAAACTCATGAGATCAAGCAGAAAATTGCTTAAGGCTGGAGAGGATATACCCCCGCAGGCATTCAAATATTTTCAGGGCCAGAGGAATCCCCGATGGAAAGTAAAGGGATGCCAAAGGGGCTGACGAAAAACGAAATTCGCTCGATTTCCATTTGAACCCCCCCCCCCCCATTAGAGGTAAATGAGATTCGTTCTACTCTTTAAGGTAAATGGCCCCTCCCAGCAAGCTTAAACGTATGAGATCGGGCAGAAAATTACTTTAGACTGGAGAGGATATACCCCCGCAATCATGCAAATATTTCCAGAGCCAGAGGAATCCCCGATGGAAAGTAAAGGGATGCCAAAAATGCTGACGAAAAACGAAATTTGCTTGAACTCCATTTAAAACACCATTATTAGAGTTAAATGAGATTCGTTTTACATCCTGAGGGCCCCTCCTGGCAGGCTTGAACGTTTGACATCGGGCAGAAAATTATTTTAGGTTGTAAAGGAAATACCCCAGCACTCATGAAATTTTTTCCAGGGCCAAACCCGATGACAAATAAAGGGATGCCAAATAGGCTGACGAAAAACGAAATTCGCTCGATTTCCATATAAAATACCCCCATAAGAGTTAAAACGAGATTCGTTCTACATCCTAAGGGGAACTCCTGGCAGCCTTAAATATTTAAGATCGGGCAGAAAAATTGCTTTAGGCTGTAAAGAATAAACCCCTGCACTCATACAACTATTTCCAGGGCGAGAGTAAACCCCACTAACAAGTTAAGGAATGCCAAAGGGGCGACGAGAAACGAAATTCGCTCGATTTCAATTTTAACATCCCAATTAGAATTAAATAAGGTTTGTTCTACTTACTAAGGTAAATGGCCCCTCCCAGCAGGCTTAAACTCATGAGATCAAGCAGAAAATTTCTTAAGGCTGGAGAGGATATACCCCCGCAGTCATTCAAATAAGTAAAGGGATGCCAAAGGGGCTGACGAAAAACGAAATTCGCTCGATTTCCATTTGAACCCCCCCCCCCATTAGAGTTAAATGAGATTCGTTCTATTCCCTAAGATAAATGGCCTGCCCCTCCCAGCAGGCTTAAACTCATGAGATCAAGCAGAAAATTTCTTAAGGCTGGAGAGGATATACCCCCGCAGTCATTCAAATATTTTCAGGGCTATAGGAATCCCCGATGGAAAGTAAAGGGATGCCAAAGGGGCTGACGAAAAACGAAATTCGCTTGATCTCTATTTAAAACACCATTATTAGAGTTAAAAGAGATTCGTTTTACATCAAGAGGGCCACTGCTGGCAGGCTTAAACGTTTTAAATTGGGAAGAAAATTTCCTTAGGCTGGAGAGGATATACCCCCGCAGTCATGAAATTATTTCCAGGGCCAGAAGAATCCCCGATGAATAGTAAAGGGATGCCAAAAAGGCTGACGAAAAACGAAATTCGCTCGATTTCCATATAAAATACCCCCATTAGAGTTAAAATGAGATTCGTTGTACATCCTAAGGGGAACTCCTGGCAGCCTTAAACATTTGAGATCGGGCAGAAAAATTGCTTTAGGCTGTAACGGATAAACGCCTGCACTCATACAACTATTTCCAGGGCGAGAGTAAACCCCACTAACAAGTGAAGGGAAGGCAAAGGGGCGACGAGAAACGAAATTCGCTCGATTTCAATTTTAACATCCCAATTAGAATTAAATAAGATTTGTTCTACTCACTAAGGTAAATGGCCCCTCCCACGGCCGTCAGATGGTAAAACGGTCTAACTCGAAATTTTGACTTTTTGAGGTAAATTCACTTTCCGGGTAGTGTGAGGGCGCTATTTCCAATGGTGCTTTCGAGAAAATCCCATCATGTCTTCTTTTAGAGATAATTTCCGCTATTTTGGTACTTTTTTGTATTTTTCCTTCAGATTTGATGGTAAAACGGTCTATCTCTGAGTTAGCCCATTGCCGGTAATATCGTGTGGGGGTAAAACGAGCTATCTTCAACATAAACCTTTTAACCTTCTGAATTGAGATTTTTTAATCATCGCTGTCAGATGGTCTATCTTCGATTTAGTAGTATGGCAATAGTGTTTATGGTCTTTCTAGAAGATAGACCATTTTACCATTTTATTGTGTGTAGTGGGAGTGTATATCATGTGCTGTGGTTAAACAGTCTATCTGCACAAAAATCTCATTTATTTTATAATTAAAACCCCAAATAAGCACAAAATTCTTCAGTTATCAGTGTTTAATATGCTTCTTCTTGTCCTATTGCTAAAAATGGATTATACTCATCTCCTAAAAAAAGCTGAAACCTCTAAACTTCAAAGTCATTTTTCTCAGAACAGCGATTTTCGAGTTAGACCGTTTTACCATCTGACGGCCAGCAGGCTTAAACTTATGAGATCAAGCAGAAAATTGTTTAAGGCTGGAGAGGATATAGCCCCGCAGTCATACAAATATTTCCAGGGCCAGAGGAATCCCCGATTGAAATTGAAGGGATGCCAAAGGGGCTGACGAAAAACGAAATTCGCTCGATTTCCATTTCAACACCCCAATTACAGTTAAATGAGATTTGTTCTATTCCCTAAGGTAAATGCCTCCTCCCAGCAGGCTTAAACGTATGAGATCGGGCAGGAAACTGCTTTAGGCTAGAGAGGATATACCCCTGCACTTATGATATTATTTCCAAGGCTATAGGAATCCCCGATGGTGGAAAGTAAAGGGATGCCAAAGGCGCTGACGAAAAACAAAATTCGCTTGATCTCCATTTAAAACACCATTATTAGAGTTAAAATAGATTCGTTTTAAATCCTGAGGGCCGCTGCTGGCAGGTTTAAATGTTTGACATCGGGAATAAAATTGTTTTAGGTTGTAAAGGAAATACCCCAGCACTCATGAAATTTTGTCCAGGGCCAAACCCGATGACAAATAAAGGGATGCCAAATAGGCTGACGAAAAACGAAATTCGCTCGATTTCCATATAAAATACCCCCATAAGAGTTAAAATGAGATTCGTTCTACATCCTAAGGGGAACTCCTGGCAGCCTTAAATATTTAAGATCGGGCAGAAAAATTGCTTTAGGCTGTAAAGGATAAACCCCTGCACTCATACAACTATTTCCAGGGCGAGAGTAAACCCCACTAACAAGTTAAGGAATGCCAAAGGGGCGACGAGAAACGAAATTCGCTCGATTTCAATTTTAACATCCCAATTACAATTAAATAAGATTTGTTCTACTCACTAAGGTAAATGGCCCCTCCCAGCAGGCTTAAACTCATGAGATCAAGCAGAAAATTTCTTAAGGCTGGAGAGGATATACCCCCGCAGTCATTCAAATAAGTAAAGGGATGCCAAAGGGGCTGACGAAAAACGAAATTCGCTCGATTTCCATTTGAACCCCCCCCCCCATTAGAGTTAAATGAGATTCGTTCTATTCCCTAAGATAAATGGCCTGCCCCTCCCAGCAGGCTTAAACTCATGAGATCAAGCAAAAAATTTCTTAAGGCTGGAGAGGATATACCCCCGCAGTCATTCAAATATTTTCAGGGCTATAGGAATCCCCGATGGAAAGTAAAGGGATGCCAAAGGGGCTGACGAAAAACGAAATTCGCTTGATCTCTATTTAAAACACCATTATTAGAGTTAAAAGAGATTCTTTTTACATCCTGAGGGCCACTGCTGACAGGCTTAAACGTTTTAAATCGGGAAGAAAATTTCCTTAGGCTGGAGAGGATATACCCCCGCAGTCATGAAATTATTTCCAGGGCCAGAAGAATCAACGATGAATAGTAAAGGGATGCCAAAAAGGCTGACGAAAAACGAAATTCGCTCGATTTCCATATAAAATACCCCCATTAGAGTTAAAATGAGATTCGTTGTACATCCTAAGGGGAACTCCTGGCAGCCTTAAACATTTGAGATCGGGCAGAAAAATTGCTTTAGGCTGTAACGGATAAACGCCTGCACTCATACAACTATTTCCAGGGCGAGAGTAAACCCCACTAACAAGTGAAGGGAAGCCAAAGGGGCGACGAGAAACGAAATTCGCTCGATTTCAATTTTAACATCCCAATTAGAATTAAATAAGATTTGTTCTACTCACTAAGGTAAATGGCCCCTCCCAGCAGGCTTAAACTCATGAGATCAAGCAGAAAATTTCTTAAGGCTGGAGAGGATATACCCCCGCAGTCATTCAAATAAGTAAAGGGATGCCAAAGGGGCTGACGAAAAACGAAATTCGCTCGATTTCCATTTGAACCCCCCCCCCCCATTAGAGTTAAATGAGATTCGTTCTATTCCCTAAGATAAATGGCCTGCCCCTCCCAGCAGGCTTAAACTCATGAGATCAAGCAGAAAATTTCTTAAGGCTGGAGAGGATATACCCCCGCAGTCATTCAAATATTTTCAGGGCTATAGGAATCCCCGATGGAAAGTAAAGGGATGCCAAAGGGGCTGACGAAAAACGAAATTCGCTTGATCTCTATTTAAAACACCATTATTAGAGTTAAAAGAGATTCGTTTTACATCCTGAGGGCCACTGCTGGCAGGCTTAAACGTTTTAAATCGGGAAGAAAATTTCCTTAGGCTGGAGAGGATATACCCCCGCAGTCATGAAATTATTTCCAGGGCCAGAAGAATCAACGATGAATAGTAAAGGGATGCCAAAAAGGCTGACGAAAAACGAAATTCGCTCGATTTCCATATAAAATACCCCCATTAGAGTTAAAATGAGATTCGTTGTACATCCTAAGGGGAACTCCTGGCAGCCTTAAACATTTGAGATCGGGCAGAAAAATTGCTTTAGGCTGTAACGGATAAACGCCTGCACTCATACAACTATTTCCAGGGCGAGAGTAAACCCCACTAACAAGTGAAGGGAAGCCAAAGGGGCGACGAGAAACGAAATTCGCTCGATTTCAATTTTAACATCCCAATTAGAATTAAATAAGATTTGTTCTACTCACTAAGGTAAATGGCCCCTCCCAGCAGGCTTAAACTCATGAGATCAAGCAGAAAATTTCTTAAGGCTGGAGAGGATATACCCCCGCAGTCATTCAAATAAGTAAAGGGATGCCAAAGGGGCTGACGAAAAACGAAATTCGCTCGATTTCCATTTGAACCCCCCCCCCCATTAGAGTTAAATGAGATTCGTTCTATTCCCTAAGATAAATGGCCTGCCCCTCCCAGCAGGCTTAAACTCATGAGATCAAGCAGAAAATTTCTTAAGGCTGGAGAGGATATACCCCCGCAGTCATTCAAATATTTTCAGGGCTATAGGAATCCCCGATGGAAAGTAAAGGGATGCCAAAGGGGCTGACGAAAAACGAAATTCGCTTGATCTCTATTTAAAACACCATTATTAGAGTTAAAAGAGATTCGTTTTACATCCTGAGGGCCACTGCTGGCAGGCTTAAACGTTTTAAATCGGGAAGAAAATTTCCTTAGGCTGGAGAGGATATACCCCCGCAGTCATGAAATTATTTCCAGGGCCAGAAGAATCCCCGATGAATAGTAAAGGGATGCCAAAAAGGCTGACGAAAAACGAAATTCGCTCGATTTCCATATAAAATACCCCCATTAGAGTTAAAATGAGATTCGTTGTACATCCTAAGGGGAACTCCTGGCAGCCTTAAACATTTGAGATCGGGCAGAAAAATTGCTTTAGGCTGTAACGGATAAACGCCTGCACTCATACAACTATTTCCAGGGCGAGAGTAAACCCCACTAACAAGTGAAGGGAAGCCAAAGGGGCGACGAGAAACGAAATTCGCTCGATTTCAATTTTAACATCCCAATTAGAATTAAATAAGATTTGTTCTACTCACTAAGGTAAATGGCCCCTCCCAGCAGGCTTAAACTCATGAGATCAAGCAGAAAATTTCTTAAGGCTGGAGAGGATATACCCCCGCAGTCATTCAAATAAGTAAAGGGATGCCAAAGGGGCTGACGAAAAACGAAATTCGCTCGATTTCCATTTGAACCCCCCCCCCCCATTAGAGTTAAATGAGATTCGTTCTATTCCCTAAGATAAATGGCCTGCCCCTCCCAGCAGGCTTAAACTCATGAGATCAAGCAGAAAATTTCTTAAGGCTGGAGAGGATATACCCCCGCAGTCATTCAAATATTTTCAGGGCTATAGGAATCCCCGATGGAAAGTAAAGGGATGCCAAAGGGGCTGACGAAAAACGAAATTCGCTTGATCTCTATTTAAAACACCATTATTAGAGTTAAAAGAGATTCGTTTTACATCCTGAGGGCCACTGCTGGCAGGCTTAAACGTTTTAAATCGGGAAGAAAATTTCCTTAGGCTGGAGAGGATATACCCCCGCAGTCATGAAATTATTTCCAGGGCCAGAAGAATCCCCGATGAATAGTAAAGGGATGCCAAAAAGGCTGACGAAAAACGAAATTCGCTCGATTTCCATATAAAATACCCCCATTAGAGTTAAAATGAGATTCGTTGTACATCCTAAGGGGAACTCCTGGCAGCCTTAAACATTTGAGATCGGGCAGAAAAATTGCTTTAGGCTGTAACGGATAAACGCCTGCACTCATACAACTATTTCCAGGGCGAGAGTAAACCCCACTAACAAGTGAAGGGAAGCCAAAGGGGCGACGAGAAACGAAATTCGCTCGATTTCAATTTTAACATCCCAATTAGAATTAAATAAGATTTGTTCTACTCACTAAGGTAAATGGCCCCTCCCAGCAGGCTTAAACTCATGAGATCAAGCAGAAAATTTCTTAAGGCTGGAGAGGATATACCCCCGCAGTCATTCAAATAAGTAAAGGGATGCCAAAGGGGCTGACGAAAAACGAAATTCGCTCGATTTCCATTTGAACCCCCCCCCCCCCATTAGAGTTAAATGAGATTCGTTCTATTCCCTAAGATAAATGGCCTGCCCCTCCCAGCAGGCTTAAACTCATGAGATCAAGCAGAAAATTTCTTAAGGCTGGAGAGGATATACCCCCGCAGTCATTCAAATATTTTCAGGGCTATAGGAATCCCCGATGGAAAGTAAAGGGATGCCAAAGGGGCTGACGAAAAACGAAATTCGCTTGATCTCTATTTAAAACACCATTATTAGAGTTAAAAGAGATTCGTTTTACATCCTGAGGGCCACTGCTGGCAGGCTTAAACGTTTTAAATCGGGAAGAAAATTTCCTTAGGCTGGAAAGGATATACCCCCGCAGTCATGAAATTATTTCCAGGGCCAGAAGAATCAACGATGAATAGTAAAGGGATGCCAAAAAGGCTGACGAAAAACGAAATTCGCTCGATTTCCATATAAAATACCCCCATTAGAGTTAAAATGAGATTCGTTGTACATCCTAAGGGGAACTCCTGGCAGCCTTAAACATTTGAGATCGGGCAGAAAAATTGCTTTAGGCTGTAACGGATAAACGCCTGCACTCATACAACTATTTCCAGGGCGAGAGTAAACCCCACTAACAAGTGAAGGGAAGCCAAAGGGGCGACGAGAAACGAAATTCGCTCGATTTCAATTTTAACATCCCAATTAGAATTAAATAAGATTTGTTCTACTCACTAAGGTAAATGGCCCCTCCCAGCAGGCTTAAACTCATGAGATCAAGCAGAAAATTTCTTAAGGCTGGAGAGGATATACCCCCGCAGTCATTCAAATAAGTAAAGGGATGCCAAAGGGGCTGACGAAAAACGAAATTCGCTCGATTTCCATTTGAACCCCCCCCCCCCCATTAGAGTTAAATGAGATTCGTTCTATTCCCTAAGATAAATGGCCTGCCCCTCCCAGCAGGCTTAAACTCATGAGATCAAGCAGAAAATTTCTTAAGGCTGGAGAGGATATACCCCCGCAGTCATTCAAATATTTTCAGGGCTATAGGAATCCCCGATGGAAAGTAAAGGGATGCCAAAGGGGCTGACGAAAAACGAAATTCGCTTGATCTCTATTTAAAACACCATTATTAGAGTTAAAAGAGATTCGTTTTACATCCTGAGGGCCACTGCTGGCAGGCTTAAACGTTTTAAATCGGGAAGAAAATTTCCTTAGGCTGGAGAGGATATACCCCCGCAGTCATGAAATTATTTCCAGGGCCAGAAGAATCCCCGATGAATAGTAAAGGGATGCCAAAAAGGCTGACGAAAAACGAAATTCGCTCGATTTCCATATAAAATACCCCCATTAGAGTTAAAATGAGATTCGTTGTACATCCTAAGGGGAACTCCTGGCAGCCTTAAACATTTGAGATCGGGCAGAAAAATTGCTTTAGGCTGTAACGGATAAACGCCTGCACTCATACAACTATTTCCAGGGCGAGAGTAAACCCCACTAACAAGTGAAGGGAAGCCAAAGGGGCGACGAGAAACGAAATTCGCTCGATTTCAATTTTAACATCCCAATTAGAATTAAATAAGATTTGTTCTACTCACTAAGGTAAATGGCCCCTCCCACGGCCGTCAGATGGTAAAACGGTCTAACTCGAAATTTTGACTTTTTGAGGTAAATTCACTTTCCGGGTAGTGTGAGGGCGCTATTTCCAATGGTGCTTTCGAGAAAATCCCATCATGTCCTCTTTTAGAGATAATTTCCGCTATTTTGGTACTTTTTTGTATTTTTCCTTCAGATTTGATGGTAAAACGGTCTATCTCTGAGTTAGCCCATTGCCGGTAATATCGTGTGGGGGTAAAACGAGCTATCTTCAACATAAACCTTTTAACCTTCTGAATTGAGATTTTTTAATCATCGCTGTCAGATGGTCTATCTTCGATTTAGTAGTATGGCAATAGTGTTTATGGTCTTTCTAGAAGATAGACCATTTTACCATTTTATTGTGTGTAGTGGGAGTGTATATCATGTGCTGTGGTTAAACAGTCTATCTGCACAAAAATCTCATTTATTTTATAATTAAAACCCCAAATAAGCACAAAATTCTTCAGTTATCAGTGTTTAATATGCTTCTTCTTGTCCTATTGCTAAAAATGGATTATACCCATCTCCTAAAAAAAGCTGAAACCTCTAAACTTCAAAGTCATTTTTCTCAGAACAGCGATTTTCGAGTTAGACCGTTTTACCATCTGACGGCCAGCAGGCTTAAACTTATGAGATCAAGCAGAAAATTGTTTAAGGCTGGAGAGGATATAGCCCCGCAGTCATACAAATATTTCCAGGGCCAGAGGAATCCCCGATTAAAATTGAAGGGATGCCAAAGGGGCTGACGAAAAACGAAATTCGCTCGATTTCCATTTCAACACCCCAATTACAGTTAAATGAGATTTGTTCTATTCCCTAAGGTAAATGCCTCCTCCCAGCAGGCTTAAACGTATGAGATCGGGCAGGAAATTGCTTTAGGCTGGAGAGGATATACCCCTGCACTTATGAAATTATTTCCAAGGCTATAGGAATCCCCGATGGTGGAAAGTAAAGGGATGCCAAAGGGGCTGACGAAAAACAAAATTCGCTTGATCTCCATTTAAAACACCATTATTAGAGTTAAAAGAGATTCGTTTTAAATCCTGAGGGCCGCTGCTGGCAGGTTTAAACGTTTGACATCGGGAATAAAATTGTTTTAGGTTGTAAAGGAAATACCCCAGCACTCATGAAATTTTGTCCAGGGCCAAACCCGATGACAAATAAAGGGATGCCAAATAGGCTGACGAAAAACGAAATTCGCTCGATTTCCATATAAAATACCCCCATAAGAGTTAAAATGAGATTCGTTCTACATCCTAAGGGGAACTCCTGGCAGCCTTAAATATTTAAGATCGGGCAGAAAAATTGCTTTAGGCTGTAAAGGATAAACCCCTGCACTCATACAACTATTTCCAGGGCGAGAGTAAACCCCACTAACAAGTTAAGGAATGCCAAAGGGGCGACGAGAAACGAAATTCGCTCGATTTCAATTTTAACATCCCAATTAGAATTAAATAAGATTTGTTCTACTCACTAAGGTAAATGGCCCCTCCCAGCAGGCTTAAACTCATGAGATCAAGCAGAAAATTTCTTAAGGCTGGAGAGGATATACCCCCGCAGTCATTCAAATAAGTAAAGGGATGCCAAAGGGGCTGACGAAAAACGAAATTCGCTCGATTTCCATTTGAACCCCCCCCCCCCCATTAGAGTTAAATGAGATTCGTTCTATTCCCTAAGATAAATGGCCTGCCCCTCCCAGCAGGCTTAAACTCATGAGATCAAGCAGAAAATTTCTTAAGGCTGGAGAGGATATACCCCCGCAGTCATTGAAATATTTTCAGGGCTATAGGAATCCCCGATTGAAAGTAAAGGGATGCCAAAGGGGCTGACGAAAAACGAAATTCGCTTGATCTCTATTTAAAACACCATTATTAGAGTTAAAAGAGATTCGTTTTACATCCTGAGGGCCACTGCTGGCAGGCTTAAACGTTTTAAATCGGGAAGAAAATTGTTTTAGGTTGTAAAGGAAATACCCCAGCACTCATGACATTTTTTCCAGGGCCAGAGGAATCACCGATGACAAATAAAGGGATGCCAAAGGGGCTGACGAAAAACGAAATTCGCTCGTTAGGGTTAGGGTTAGGGTTAGGGTTAGGGTTAGGGTTAGGGTTAGGGTTAGGGTTAGGGTTAGGGTTAGGGTTAGGGTTAGGGTTAGGGTTAGGGTTAGGGTTAGGGTTAGGGTTAGGGTTAGGGTTAGGGTTAGGGTTAGGGTTAGGGTTAGGGTTAGGGTTAGGGTTAGGGTTAGGGTTAGGGTTAGGGTTAGGGTTAGGGTTAGGGTTAGGGTTAGGGTTAGGGTTAGGGTTAGGGTTAGGGTTAGGGTTAGGGTTAGGGTTAGGGTTAGGGTTAGGGTTAGGGTTAGGGTTAGGGTTAGGGTTAGGGTTAGGGTTAGGGTTAGGGTTAGGGTTAGGGTTAGGGTTAGGGTTAGGGTTAGGGTTAGGGTTAGGGTTAGGGTTAGGGTTAGGGTTAGGGTTAGGGTTAGGGTTAGGGTTAGGGTTAGGGTTAGGGTTAGGGTTAGGGTTAGGGTTAGGGTTAGGGTTAGGGTTAGGGTTAGGGTTAGGGTTAGGGTTAGGGTTAGGGTTAGGGTTAGGGTTAGGGTTAGGGTTAGGGTTAGGGTTAGGGTTAGGGTTAGGGTTAGGGTTAGGGTTAGGGTTAGGGTTAGGGTTAGGGTTAGGGTTAGGGTTAGGGTTAGGGTTAGGGTTAGGGTTAGGGTTAGGGTTAGGGTTAGGGTTAGGGTTAGGGTTAGGGTTAGGGTTAGGGTTAGGGTTAGGGTTAGGGTTAGGGTTAGGGTTAGGGTTAGGGTTAGGGTTAGGGTTAGGGTTAGGGTTAGGGTTAGGGTTAGGGTTAGGGTTAGGGTTAGGGTTAGGGTTAGGGTTAGGGTTAGGGTTAGGGTTAGGGTTAGGGTTAGGGTTAGGGTTAGGGTTAGGGTTAGGGTTAGGGTTAGGGTTAGGGTTAGGGTTAGGGTTAGGGTTAGGGTTAGGGTTAGGGTTAGGGTTAGGGTTAGGGTTAGGGTTAGGGTTAGGGTTAGGGTTAGGGTTAGGGTTAGGGTTAGGGTTAGGGTTAGGGTTAGGGTTAGGGTTAGGGTTAGGGTTAGGGTTAGGGTTAGGGTTAGGTTAGGGTTAGGGTTAGGGTTAGGGTTAGGGTTAGTTAGGGTTAGGGTTAGGGTTAGGGTTAGGGTTAGGGTTAGGGTTAGGGTTAGGGTTAGGGTTAGGGTTAGGGTTAGGGTTAGGGTTAGGGTTAGGGTTAGGGTTAGGGTTAGGGTTAGGGTTAGGGTTAGGGTTAGGGTTAGGGTTAGGGTTAGGGTTAGGGTTAGGGTTAGGGTTAGGGTTAGGGTTAGGGTTAGGGTTAGGGTTAGGGTTAGGGTTAGGGTTAGGGTTAGGGTTAGGGTTAGGGTTAGGGTTAGGGTTAGGGTTAGGGTTAGGGTTAGGGTTAGGGTTAGGGTTAGGGTTAGGGTTAGGGTTAGGGTTAGGGTTAGGGTTAGGGTTAGGGTTAGGGTTAGGGTTAGGGTTAGGGTTAGGGTTAGGGTTAGGGTTAGGGTTAGGGTTAGGGTTAGGGTTAGGGTTAGGGTTAGGGTTAGGGTTAGGGTTAGGGTTAGGGTTAGGGTTAGGGTTAGGGTTAGGGTTAGGGTTAGGGTTAGGGTTAGGGTTAGGGTTAGGGTTAGGGTTAGGGTTAGGGTTAGGGTTAGGGTTAGGGTTAGGGTTAGGGTTAGGTTAGGGTTAGGGTTAGGGTTAGGGTTAGGGTTAGGGTTAGGGTTAGGGTTAGGGTTAGGGTTAGGGTTAGGGTTAGGGTTAGGGTTAGGGTTAGGGTTAGGGTTAGGGTTAGGGTTAGGGTTAGGGTTAGGGTTAGGGTTAGGGTTAGGGTTAGGGTTAGGGTTAGGGTTAGGGTTAGGGTTAGGGTTAGGGTTAGGGTTAGGGTTAGGGTTAGGGTTAGGGTTAGGGTTAGGGTTAGGGTTAGGGTTAGGGTTAGGGTTAGGGTTAGGGTTAGGGTTAGGGTTAGGGTTAGGGTTAGGGTTAGGGTTAGGGTTAGGGTTAGGGTTAGGGTTAGGGTTAGGGTTAGGGGTTAGGGTTAGGGTTAGGGTTAGGGTTAGGGTTAGGGTTAGGGTTAGGGTTAGGGTTAGGGTTAGGGTTAGGGTTAGGGTTAGGGTTAGGGTTAGGGTTAGGGTTAGGGTTAGGGTTAGGGTTAGGGTTAGGGTTAGGGTTAGGGTTAGGGTTAGGGTTAGGTTAGGGTTAGGGTTAGGGTTAGGGTTAGGGTTAGGGTTAGGGTTAGGGTTAGGGTTAGGGTTAGGGTTAGGGTTAGGGTTAGGGTTAGGGTTAGGGTTAGGGTTAGGGTTAGGGTTAGGGTTAGGGTTAGGGTTAGGGTTAGGGTTAGGGTTAGGGTTAGGGTTAGGGTTAGGGTTAGGGTTAGGGTTAGGGTTAGGGTTAGGGTTAGGGTTAGGGTTAGGGTTAGGGTTAGGGTTAGGGTTAGGGTTAGGGTTAGGGTTAGGGTTAGGGTTAGGGTTAGGGTTAGGGTTAGGGTTAGGGTTAGGGTTAGGGTTAGGGTTAGGGTTAGGGTTAGGGTTAGGGTTAGGGTTAGGGTTAGGGTTAGGGTTAGGGTTAGGGTTAGGGTTAGGGTTAGGGTTAGGGTTAGGGTTAGGGTTAGGGTTAGGGTTAGGGTTAGGGTTAGGGTTAGGGTTAGGGTTAGGGTTAGGGTTAGGGTTAGGGTTAGGGTTAGGGTTAGGGTTAGGGTTAGGGTTAGGGTTAGGGTTAGGGTTAGGGTTAGGGTTAGGGTTAGGGTTAGGGTTAGGGTTAGGGTTAGGGTTAGGGTTAGGGTTAGGGTTAGGGTTAGGGTTAGGGTTAGGGTTAGGGTTAGGGTTAGGGTTAGGGTTAGGGTTAGGGTTAGGGTTAGGGTTAGGGTTAGGGTTAGGGTTAGGGTTAGGGTTAGGGTTAGGGTTAGGGTTAGGGTTAGGGTTAGGGTTAGGGTTAGGGTTAGGGTTAGGGTTAGGGTTAGGGTTAG
>JAVYIG010017875.1:0-23842 GCA_035222895.1 Strongylocentrotus droebachiensis
GATTTCTCTTTGAAACATAATACTCTAATTCACCATCACAATCATAATCAGATTCTCCAATGTACTTTCCATTATTTTTAGTTTTATAGCCCTTTCGTTTTGATTTCTGTAACCTATTTAAAACCCTATTTATTAGATATTTTTATTATAACGCTCATGTCAATGGGTCTCTGTTTGTGGCATCATGTATTATATGCTCAGTTACCCCAGATTAATTATTGTGATTTTTTACCAAAAGGGGGGGGGGGGGCGGGGGGTGTCATGCATATCTTTATCCCATTTAAAGGTATATGCTATCTGTGTTTGTTCTTGTAATATCTATCCCTGATCAACGCCATGCATTCGATACACCCTGCATCGATCACGTATACACTAGAGATATTATGTGCCATTGTTCCATCTCCTGTGTATATCACGCTAGAGTTGATAAGACAAATTATCTAGGACACAGCTTAAATTAATTTTGCTAGAATTCAAGAAAAAAGATCAGATTCAGAGGTCATACCAACTGGGCCAGGTAAATTAACCCACCATGACATTCTGCTTTTAAACCAAACACAATGAAAAAGCCCAGGGTCGCAGTTCAGTGGGGTTTGAATAATTTTTGTCGCATTTGTAGTACAATGACCGTCCTTGGTTGTATACACAGGCGTATTATCTGGTGAGAGTTGAAAAGACTTTTAATGCTCTATTGGTTCCTACCAAATTATGTGATCTGTGGCAAAAGTTGCAAAGTGATTAAGATTTCCTGACACACAAAATTTCAGTTTACTGATATAATTCATGCATAATTGAGTACGGTATAATAGGCTTGCTTGCATCAATGCATCAGTAATTTGTGATTAAAAGACCCCCCCCCCCCACGCTTATCAGATACTTTTAACAATAATATCACCAGGTGAAATGAATTAGCATTAAATAGCAATATAATTAAGCTTCACAATTTATCATTATTGTTTTGGTTGATGAAATATTAAAGAAGACACTAATGTAATTAAATAAATTATCATTTTATCAAAAAGCACATCTCTTTTTTTCAAAATGGCAGACTTGATCATCCCTCAAATTAATGAACTACTTATTAGCTTTTAAAGCCCCACTGTACTACTTGTAGCTACTTGCTCCCTCTATATAGAAAACAATGCCTAATTGGTGACCATTGGTCCCCCATGATCCTCTTTTTCTTATGTTAATTCAGAGCCGAGTTGATGAGATAGCCACCTGTCCAGTGACCACCCTGGGTGGTCTAATACCTCCTAGCCAAACTAGTACAGATGGCCTTTAAGTTACCATCCCAAGATAATGTCTATTTTCAGGTTTGTGATAGCTGGTGCTGGTATGGAATCGGCTGTTCTCCCATGTTCTGCTTCTGTCTTCAGATTTGATACGGAATATGAGCTGACACAAGAGGAGGTATATCAAACATCCTTATTTATTGAATACTTTGGTCTTATATATTTAAACTTCACACTTAAAATAGGTCTTATCTAATTCTGTCAGTAAATTTGACAATTCCTGTATTGCTAACATTTTTGGAAGCCCATATTTAAATACCTTCATTTATAACTGTTGTAATATTATAAGACAAGAAATGCCTCAACATGCTTGCAACTGGTATTTTTGTAAACTTTCCCAAACGGAAATAGTATTCTATGTGTCATTTTATAGTTAATATAGCCTCTTTGTGGTGGTGGTGGTTATTTAACCTGGCTGCTAAGAATGCATAAATGCTTTTTAGTGAGCAACTAGACGGCCGACGGTTTTAGGTCCTCTCTGAGGGACCTGGTAATGAGGATTAATGCGTTACCAAAGGGCACTAGCGCATCAACTTGGTTTCGAACCCGGGTCACCGGATTACGAGAACACTGCTCTACCAATTGAGCTATCGCGCCTCCTTATACTTTGCTCATGTGAATCATTCGAAGATGTATCATGAAATCATTCTTTTCTATCAAGAAGGTCATCAATGCCATATATATTCAAGTCTATACATGGATCTCTATGTCGATCTGATAATGCTGTCTCTATCCATACAGGCTTTGGACGTTAGTGATCACTACCCAATAGAGTTCACCATGTTGCCCCCTAAGTTTAAGCACAGCATACCTTCACTGAGCATTGCAGCCTTCAATATTCAAATCTTTGGAAAAACCAAGTCCGGTAAGGACGATGTCATGGACGTCCTAGCTAAGGTAAGTTTATATAACACCAGTGTCTGAGCTAAGATAATGACTATCCATAACAAAACAGTGACAGGTCTAGCTGCCTCCCCCCCCCCTCTTCTTTTAGTGCATCACATTGCTAGAACAAGGAAGTCCCTGTATACCGTAGTCAGTGGATTAAAACTGAATCACCCCCAAAGATGTCTCCACAACTGTCCCGTCTACCCTTTACCCCATTAAGTCCAGTGCAAGATTGAGGCCAGTTGTAGGGTAAAACCTCATCAGACAACCTTTTGATGCTCTGTGTGATTTTTCTTGGTGTAATTATGGAGTGTTTTATGTTCTGACAGATCATGCACCCCAGCAGACATATTACAAGGTGAAAATAGGGAACAAATTACGGGTGGAAATTACAGCATGAAAATAATACAAGAATAACAAGATGAATAAAAAAAAAAACTTTGAGAAGTCTTATTTTCAGTCTTGCTCTATCTCTCTTTCTCCTTCTCCATAGATTATGAATCGGTATGACTTAGTCTTGATCCAGGAAATCCGTGACTCCAGGGAAAATGAACCTGCCGTGAAGGAGCTTCAAGATTTGGTGAACAAGTTCGTAACAGCAATACTCCATTTACATTTTTTTTTGTTTAAATTATTTTTTTATTTATTTATTTATATTTTTTTTATTTTATTTTTTTTTTTATTTTTTTCCATTTCCATTTTTTAAAATAATTCTACCATGGTTCACTTGTCATTGAGCAATGTGAATTTTGTGCTATTTTATATACAAAAATTATTCATAAGCTGTTGCCCATTACGCATTCTAATGAATTAAGAATATGATTCAAATATGCCCTGATAATGATGGCCGTTCCTTATCCCACAAATTTTGTTAATCAAAGGTACTGCTCACCTAAAGAATTTGTGCACAGATAGTATGTATCATCCCCCTAGAATTGTACATGGCATTCTATAGGTTTAATGGCTAATCAGGAGTAATGAAGAAAATAAAAAAATAACATAAAATACCTTGGGCAGGGAACCCAAGTCCCAACTTTGGTTCTGTGCATATACCCTTTATGCGAGTGTGTATGGGTGTGGCAATTATGGTCTTAATTCTCATCAATCACTTCACCTTTATCAAGAGTACTTTGATACAATATCTATTAACAGAAGTAATATTAGAAGCTCATAATTGAGTGTAGAATAGCGACAATTGAGGAACCTGGAACATTTAGTTTAAAAAATGTTTTGTGATGATTTCATGATCGGTTAATGATTTTTAAAAATTTCATCGTACCACATGATGCTGACTGTTCTCTGTTTTATCTTGGTAATGCAGGAAAAATCCAGATCCATTTCAATACGTTATTAGTGAGCGTCTTGGCAGAACATCAAGTAAAGAGCAGTATGCCTACTTTTACAGGTATGATCATGATTCATTCATACCACCCAATAGTACATTTCTGTGATAATACAAACTAGTGCTGTAGTCAAACGTTTAACCGTCCGGTATCCGACCGCCCATGGCGGATTCCGTTTTCAATTGAACGGTTTCGTTTTCCCGTTTTTTTTGTTGATAAGTTTCGATTTATGCCCCTCCACCTGGCACTATGCCTGGCAATGTCTCCCAGCTCAGTAATCTGTGTGTTGCCTCACCACTCCGAAACTAGAACAACACTCCAATTTGTCTGTCATCTTGGTTTGAAAGTAATCTTTGTAATAGATCTCAATATGTAGTTTATAATAATAATTCATCCAACTTTTACACACGGCGTACCACAAGGTTCTATCCTAGGTCCTCTACTGTTTTTAATTTACATTAATGATCTTACACATTCTTCTAAAAATCACATTGTTACTATTATTTGTGACAAGTTCACAAGCACAAATCGGCGCCTTCAAATGCACCTCGCAGTAAAATGAAAGTCCTTCCCGCTTTTTCACACGGACCTGGCTTGCTGCCGACTCTGTCGGCAGCAACGATTTTTTAAAATCGTTTAACCGATAACCGTTCGGTTTTGACTGGCGGTTAAACGGAATTGGAGATATCCGTGATGTTACAGCACTAATACAAACAGTGAATTGCCATTTGGTCTTCAACCATTTCATCTACTACCCAATTAGTCTATTCCCATATAATCTACATGCAGGCCGTCTATACTATCCGCATGGTCTAATAACCATTTCGTCTACTTATCATTTGGTCTAATAGTCATTTGGTCCAATTTCCATATGGTCTAAACCCATTTAATTTTATTGCTCATTTAGTCTAATTCCCAGTTCGTTTAATGCCAATTTCATTTGTCTACCATCCATAAGGTATAATAATCATTTGATGATTATTATTATGTATGATTAAATTAGTATTAGACCTGGATAGTAGACAAAATGGGCATTCAACAAACTGGGAATTAGACTGGCTAGAAATTAGACAAAATAAGCAATAGACCAAATGGGCAATACACCATACAAACCCATCAGTGGGTTTACAAATTAAGATATCAAGTTTAAGGAATAAAACAACAAAAAATTGCACTATGCTAGTCACGTTTACTAAAGCATGAGGTTGAAGATATTTTTTTCTTTCAATTTTTGGACATCAATCAAGGGTTAAACAATGTAAAAGCAAAATTCTTACAAAGTACCTTTCATTTGTATCATGAATTTCTCCTTCATCTCTGGTATAAAGAATAGAAACATAAAGAGAATGTGAATTATTACATTCATGTTATCAATTTTGTAGGTATATGTACAAAACGGACCTACAACATAAAAAAGCGGTGTCATCATTAGGAGTCTTTACAGTAAAGAATATCAAGGCGTACTTGTATTCTGTCCTGTGTACCATTGATCATTTGGAGACAAATCCCCATTATTTTGAAATCAGACTTTAAAGATAAACTTGAGTTCTGGTAAAAAGAAAAAATGAATTCTCACAGAATCAAACGAAACTTACACTGAATGTTCAAGATTACAAATAAATGTCATTTGCCAAACAATTTTGGTAGGAAATGTATACTGGCTGAGTAATGAGCATAGACAGATAGGAAATCAAAGTAAGTAGCCCCGGCACAATTTGTGTAGTCCCATATACATCTTTCTGTGTACAGTGCTTGTTACTGTACCAATTAGACTGGGCCAAATTTATTATGATTTTGATAACACCAGAATCTAGCAGTACACACCAATACTTACATGCTACATGATCAACTTTTTCTGATCCATTCCACACCTTTTCTTTCACAATGCAATCGCATGACCAGAACTCAACTTTATCTTTAATTGTCACGTTCCTCTGAATGAATTCATGTTCTATCTATGTGATGAACAGGCCCAGTAAGCTGCAGCTCATTACAAGCTATGTGTTTGAAGAAACGCAAGGAGATTACTTCCAGAGGGAGCCCTTCATCGCTCATTTTAAATCCCCAACAACATGTAAGTTTGGCTGCATATCATTCACTTGATTTACCCGCATTGCATAAACATGTACTGATTATTTTATGGGTGTAGAAAATGGGTGCTGGTGTAGATACACCCACCCCCCCCCCCCCCCCCCCCATTTTCCACCCCCTGGTTGTTTTTCGCTCTCTTTGTCTCACTAGATCTGACCCACTTTTTATATGTATGGCCTATTTAAAGACATGGAGAAAAAAAAATCAGGTTAAGATTTGTTATTCTTGTATCCAAAACATCAAAACATGATTCCAAATATATATTCTAGATAATGATTAATAATAATAATGAACATTTATAATGCGCCATGTCTGTTAAAAATGACACAGAAAATTGTGCTTGGCTTTTTGAAATATTATGTGAAATGAAATGGCTTTGATTGAATGCAGTATTTGTGTTCAATGGTTCATCCTTCCTCTATGACGTCATCAAAACATTGCTAAATTTATTGGCAAAGTCCTTGTATATCCCAGATCCTGAGATGTGCTTTTATTTGTGTTAAGTTTTTGATTGTCCAATACGCAGTTGACCTAAAACTTAAGCAATCATCATCTGCAAGCTTCCTGGTTTCTAGTGATAAATTAATCGCCATGCTTTTAATTTTCAATGAATGTCTACTTATAAATTGTAATTGTACCTTAAATTGCCTTTGCCTCTGCTATCACCTTATCATTTTGTTTTTGTCCATCTCTCCCCTATAAACATGCTTAGATGTGAAAGAGTTTATAATTGGTGGTATACCTTAAATTGCCTTTGCCTCTGCTCAGGGGCGTCGCTAGACCTTTTTCAGTGGGGGGGTGTAGAGGCCAACGATTACCGACAAAACTAGTCACCAATTACCGACAAAATTAAATGTCCAATATCTACACATTTAACCCTATAAACCCGGGGCCGAAGGCTAAATTGTTTTTCCTATGGACTATCTGTAGTACTTGCGTATGCGCAAATGGTCATTTTCCACGACGACACAAATATACGAATTATTTCGTCAACTTAGTCAGCATTCAATCATAGCTATATATTTTAATGCAGGCGCGGAGCTAGGATCTAATTTTAGGGAGGGGCGGTAGTGAGCAAGCGAAGCGCGCTCATTAGGGGGGTGTGGGTGATATAGGCCTCCCGCGCAAAGCGCGGAAGCTTAGACATTTCCTTAAATTATTAGGAAATTAAGACGATTTATTGTACCGTTCTCGACTGCTAATCCCTGTCTGAATGAAGTTTCCCCCCTCCCGCGCAAAGCGCGAAAGCTTTGACGTTTCATTATAAGACTGTTAATTCTTGTCTGAATTCAGTTTCTCCCCCTCCCGCGCGAAGCGCGGAAGATTTGGCGTTCAATTAAATTATTAGAGAAAGTAGACGATTCGTTGAACCGTGCTCGACTCTTAACCCTTATCAGAATGAAGCTTCCCCCTCCCACGCGAAGCGCGGAAGTTTTGTTTGAATTATTAGAGAAAGAAGAGGATTCGTTGTACCGTTCTAGACTCGTCTAAATGAAGTTTTCCCCCTCCGCGCAAAGCGCGGAATGTTTGGCGTTGTATCACAGAAAGGAAGACGATTCGTCGTACCGTTTTCGACTCTTTTTAAGCCCTATTCATCTGAATTCAGTTTCCCTCTCTCGCGCTAAGCGGAAGCTCTGCCGTTTCCTTAAATTATTAATAAAGAAGACGATTCGTTGTATCGTTCTCGACTCGTCTAAGTTTTCCCCTTCGCGCGAAGCGCGGAATTTTTGGCGTTTCAACACAATATAGAGAAAGGAAGACGATTCGTCGTACCGTTTTCGACTCTTATTAAGCCCTATTTATCTGAATTCAGTTTCTCCCTTTAGCGCGAAGCGCGCAAGCTTTGACGTTTCCTTAAATTATTAGAGAAAGAAGACGATTCGTTGTACCGTTTTCGACTGTTATTAAGCCCTATTCATCTGAATTCAGTTCTCCCCCTCTCGCGCAAAGCGCGGATGCTTTGACGTTTCATTAAATTATTAGAGAAAGAAGAGGATTCGTTGTACCGTTTTCAACTCTTAATAAGCCCTAATTGTCTGAATTCAGTTTCCCCCTTTAGCGCTCAAGCTTTGACGTTTTCTTAAATTATTAGAGAAAGAAGACAATTCGTTGTATTGTTCTCGACTCGTCTAAGTTTTCCCCTTCGCGCGAAGCGCGGAATTTTTAGCGTTTCGTCACAATATAGAGAAAGGAAGACGATTCGTCGTACCGTTTTCGACTCTTATTAAGCACTATTCGTCTGAATTCAGTTTCCCCCTCTCGCGCGAAGCGCGGAAGCTTTGACGTTTCCTTACATTATTAGAGAAAGAAGAGGATTCGTTGTACCGTTTTCGACTCTTAATAAGCCCTATTAAACTAAATTCAGTTTCCCTCTCTCGCGCGAAGCTCGGAAGCTTTGCCGTTTCCTTAAATTATTAGAGAAAGAAGAGGATTCGTTGTACCGTTTTCGACTGTTATTAAGCCCTATTCATCTCAATTCAGTTCTCCCCCTCTCACGCGAAGCGCGGATGCTTTGACGTTTCATTAAATTATTAGAGAAAGAAGAGGATTTGTTGTACCGTTTTCGACTCTTAATAAGCCCTAATTGTCTGAATTCAGTTTCCTCCTTTAGCGCGAAGCGCTCAAGCTTTATCGTTTCCTTAAATTATTAGAGAAAGAAGACGATTCGTTGTATCGTTCTCGACTAGTCTAAGTTTTCCCCTTCGCGCGAAGCGCGGAATTTTTGGCGTTTAATCACAATATACATGTAGAGAAAGAAAGACGATTCGTCGTACCGTTTTCGACTCTTATTAAGCACTATTCGTCTGCATTCAGTTTCCCCCTCTCGCGCGAAGCGCGGAAGCTTTGACGTTTCCTTAAATTATTAGAGAAAGAAGAGGATTTGTTGTACCGTTTTCGACTGTTATTAAGCCCTATTCATCTGAATTCAGTTCTCCCCCTCTCGCGCGAAGCGCGGATGCTTTGACGTTTCATTAAATTATTAGAGAAAGAAGAGGATTCGTTGTACAGTTTTCGACTCTTAATAAGCCCTAATTGTCTGAATTCAGTTTCCCCGTTTAGCGCTCAAGCTTTGACGTTTCCTTCAATTATTAGAGAAAGAAGACGATTCGTTGCATTGTTCTCGACTCGTCTAAGTTTTCCCCCTTCGCGCAAAGCGCGGAATTTTTGGCGTTTCATCACAATATAGAGAAAGGAAGACGATTCGTCGTACCGTTTTCGACTCTTATTAAGCCCTATTCATCTGAATTCAGTTTCCCTCTCTCGCGCGAAGCGCGTAAAGCTCTGACGTTTCCTTAAATTATTAGAGAAAGAAGAGGATTCGTTGTACCGTTTTCGACTGTTATTAAGCCCTATTCATCTCAATTCAGTTCTCCCCCTCTCACGCGAAGCGCGGATGCTTTGACGTTTCCTTAAATTATTAGAGAAAGAAGAGGATTTGTTGTACCGTTTTCGACTGTTATTAAGCCCTATTCATCTGAATTCAGTTCTCCCCCTCTCGCGCGAAGCGTGGATGCTTTGACGTTTCATTAAATTATTAGAGAAAGAAGAGGATTCGTTGTACCGTTTTCGACTCTTAATAAGCCCTAATTGTCTGAATTCAGTTTCCCCCTTTAGCGCTCAAGCTTTGACGTTTCCTTAAATTATTAGAGAAAGAAGACGATTCGTTGTATTGTTCTCGACTCGTCTAAGTTTTCCCCCTTCGCGCGAAGCGCGGAATTTTTGGCGTTTCATCACAATATAGAGAAAGGAAGACGATTCGTCGTACCGTTTTCGACTCTTATTAAGCCCTATTCATCTGAATTCAGTTACCCTCTCTCGCGCGAAGCGCGTAAAGCTCTGACGTTTCCTTAAATTATTAGAGAAAGAAGAGGATTCGTTGTACCGTTTTCGACTCGTCTAAATTAAGTTTTCCCCTTCCGCGCGAAGCGCGGAATTTTTGGCGTTTCATCGCAATATAGAGAAAGGAAGATGATTCGTCGTACCGTTGTTGACTCTTAAACCTTGTTTGAATTTAGTTTCCCAACAAATTTAAAAATTCTGATTTCTTTAGCCGATATTATAGGAAAGTGAAACTTCGAGAAAATACAAGTATTGTAGTTGTAGTCACTCTTGAAGTCGTCACAGGGAATAAAAAGTCACAGTTTGTAGCGGAAAAAAACTTGTCGGCCGACCGACCGACAATATCTCACCGACTTCAAACTTCTGCATTGATATACGTAGTACACGAGGATCGAGCAAGATTACCGACACAGCTGACCCGACACAGCAACATATTTACCCGTGTCTTTCTTGCTCCTTAGACGAAACGACTCCACCCAACAACCCCCTTCTTACTTTTACTTCCACTCCTCCTCTCTCAGGCTCTTACCTCCCCCCTCTCTCCTCTCTTTCACCCCCGTTTCTTTTCTTTCCCTTTTACTCTTTTTTTTTCTTTTTTTTTCTTCTTTTTTTTCTTTTCCTTTCTTTCCTCTCCTCCCTCTTTTTCTTTTTCTTTCTTCTCTTTTCTTTCCTTTCTTTTCCTTTCTTTCCTTTTTTTTCCTTTCTTTCTATTCTTTTTCTTTTCTTCTTTTCTTTTCTTTCCCTTTCCCTCTCTTTTTTCCCCTCCCCCTTTTCTCTTTTTTTCCCGACGGCAGCGCAATTTTACCGACAATATCCTGACAAGTGGGGGGGTGTCGCACCCCCCCACACCCCCCCTTTGGCGACGCCCCTGCCTCTGCTATCACCTTATCAATGTTTTGTTTGTCCATCTCTCCCCTATAAACATGCTTAGATGTGAAAGAGTTTATAATTGGTGGTATACCTTAAATTGCCTTTGCCTCTGCTATCACCTTATCAATTTTTTGTTTGTCCATCTCTCCCCTATAAACATGCTTAGATGTGAAAGAGTTTATAATTGGTGGTATCCACACACAGCCTGATGAAGCGGTGGCAGAGATAGACAACCTGGTAGATGTTTACAATGCCATCCAACAGAAGTTTGATGTGGAGGTATACTGTTTCTTTTAAGAAGATTATAACCTTTCTTACATGTTTTCTTCAATTCATGTGACCTTTTTATCAATATCATATTCAAATGTGAATAAATTGCCCTGTAGTTAGAATAATGAGCAAAAAAAGAAGAGATTTTCCATCACTTGAGTAAGTTGATTTTGAATTCAAACTCGAGCTACACATGCAGGTGCCATTGTGTTTGTGAGAATCTGTAAACATTTCCTTGTCTCAAAGCCAGCAAAACATTTTGGCGTTTTTTAAAGTGATTTTCATAATTATTCTCTGGAAGGTGTCAGTCTTTTTGTAAATAAACATTTTTTTTTTAAATAATTTAAATCCAAACAATAAAGTTAGAGGTGTTTTTTTGTGCTAATAGACTTCACAGTCAGTAGATGCATTTATCTTTCATATTATTTTTTTCATTTATAATCATTGTTACCACTCTACTACTATTTACAATGTGTATGCCATTATATGAAACCGATATTTTATTCAACCATATTTTCAAAGAGGTTATCGATATGCTACTATACCGGTATCTATAATTATGATAAGCAATATATTTCAAGTCTGTCATTTTATATGATAATTATATGACAACCAAATTTATTCTTTTTGTTTCAATCATAGAACATCATCTTCACAGGAGATTTTAATGCTGACTGCACGTATGTTTCTAAGAGAAGATGGTCTGATATTCGTCTGAAGTCTGATTCTCGTTTCTGCTGGCTCATCAACAATGATGTTGATACTACTGTCAAGGGAACTGATTGTGCTTATGACAGGTGAGTTCTCTGTTAGTTGCAGCTTCAAATCTTTTTCCCCCTGCTTCCCAGGTAGTTCACTTTCATTTTCTTTTCTTTTACAGTCGTAAAAAAGATGTAAAGCATATCAGTATAAGGATATTTTCAAGAGAAAAAAATTAAAGGAATTTTATAGCACTCTTTGACAATTTTCGAAGATTAAAGCCCCTCTGCACTAGTTTGGCATGGATGGATTAGACCTCCCTCTGAGGTCACTGGCAGGTTTGTCATCAAATCAGCTCTCAATTAACATAAGAAAGAGGGCATCATGAGGGATCAACAGGTACCGCTTAGGCATTGTTGGCTGTATAGAGGGCGCAAGTAGCTGTAAGTAGTGCAGTGGGGCTTTAAAAGATCCTTTTCTCTATTTAGGGATATTTTTTCTGAGCAGTTCCAGAATGAATATTTATAGTGTATTTTAAAGGTAGGCATTACTACTGCAGCTAGAAGGGATTAGACCACACAGCGAGCCATCGAGGTCACTGTGACAGGTGGCTATCTCATTAACTCAGCTCTCATTTAACATAAGAAAAAGAGGATCATGGGGGACCAACAGGCACCGATTTGGGAAGTTTTCTATATAGAGGGAGCAAGTAGCTACAAGTAGGACAGTGTGCCTTTAAATGGTAAATTATCTGAAGAGATGGTTTGAAAAAATTGTCATATTACTTTTCTTAGAAACAGCTAGACATTTTCATACTTCAGAAGATGCATTCTTCTTGAAAAAACAAGTGGGGCATTACATATGATCTCTCAAGAATATTTGATACACCATATGTGACTTAAATTTTTTTCATTCATGCTATCTGCCTTTGTTTGTTTCCATGGTATTTTTCAGGTTTGTGATTGCAGGTAATGAGATAAAGGAAGGAATCGTACCTTACTCAGCTACAGTGTTCCGTTTTGACCTGGAGTATAATCTCAACGAGACAGAGGTAAGGCCCCTCTTTCGAATGAGTTCATGGGCAAGTTTGAGATATTTGGACATTTTGTGGGTTCGGTTTACAACCGGTTCATTTACTACCCAATTGGTCTATTCCCATATGGTCTACACCCAGCCTATCTACTATCCACATGGTCTAATAATCATTTGGACTGGTGGCCATTTAGGCTTATATTCATTTGGTCTAATTTCCATTTGTTCTAATCTCCAATTATTCTACTTCCCGTTCGTTCTATCGTTCATTCAGTCTAATTCCCAGTTGGTCTAATGGCCATATCTTCTAACTATCCGTATGGTCTAAAAATAATTTAATCATAAATAATAATAATCCTCCAACGATTATTAGACCTTTAATGTAGACCATATGGGAATAGACTAATTGGGTAGTAGACAACTGTTTGTAGACCAAACAGCAATTCACCATTTTGTGTCCCATATATATGTTACCAAGTAGTATGGAATTGTGAACATACATTGTCATCATGACTATCATTTTACTTGAGGCTTGGTTCTATCCAAACTCAGTAGGGCACAGGGTTGGATCCAGGAAGGGGGGGGGGGGGCCTCCCCTGGCTAAAAAAAAGGGGGGCCGGTGCTCACTACCACCAGTCGGGTAGCTCTAACACTTAAATCTTAAATCTTAGGTTAGCATATGGGACAAAGTACCATGGACATAAAGTCATATACTCTACCAGAGTTATAACACTGGACATCAACTGCTGCACCAAGTTTGCAATTTAATCACACACTGTCAGTTGGGATCATATCACGGCATCAATCCCGCTGAATTTTTCCACAACCCTCTTGTTCCTCCCATTGCAAGTTTGGACAACCGATAGGAAACCAACAAACTTCATTTTATTCTAAAGAAAAAATAACTGACAAATTTTTATGATTTGTGTATTTTTTTTTCAGGCTGCTCTTGTGAGTGACCATTACCCAATAGAGCTGCACTTGAGAACATTGACCGAGTAAGTAACTAGTTCACATCTTATTAACCTGTTACTACTGTATTAAGCCTATGGGAATGAATGAATTCAATAGTCAAAGGTTTAACTGACATATAATCTGTTGAGATCCAGAGGTGTTTAATTTACTTTATGTTAACGTGTAAGGGTTAACGCCATTATGATTATCAGCGAACAATGTATTTATGTATTTCTACTACTAAATTTGTAATAAGAAAGTCATTGCAAGTGCACATAATTTCCTAGGGTTCTACAAGGGATGATCTGAAAAAATTGCTCTGAGGTCAATTTCTAACACCAACCAGACTCCTAAATTCAACCCTTAAACCTATCTAGCCCGGGCTATTTTTTAGGTCGACAACTTCTGATTTTCAAAGCTCTTAATAGATTTCGGGTTTTCAGAGAGCTGATACTGCTCTGACAGACAATAAAGTAGCATATAACTGATATTATTGTAATCTACAGCTCTTAACCTTTCTGTTGACATATCACTCATCTATTTCATTTTTCACTTCGACAGGGTCATATTAAACCCTAAAATATATCCCATTTGCAGCCTTGATTACTAACCCAATTTATATACTGAAATACAAACGAGAGTAAATGTGTTGGATCACGCTTCATAGATCAGAAAATATCTTTTGTCTTTATTTGATTAAAATAATATTCATCAAATTATTAGACAATCCATGCACAAACCACTTTTAGCTGAATCAGTTGAAACACCTGCAGACATCATTAACATCAGCATCCTTTAAAAGTTACGTCTCACAATATTTTGCTCATTTCATATGATTTGGATGCAAGACTTACATGATGCAATTCAGATTTTTATGAAGTTGTGATAATGTTTCATTTCATAATTCTCTTACACTTTGTCCCAAATTTCTTCTCCATGCATGCACCATCAGTGAGAATGAGTTTCGTAGAGCAGAAATACTGAGGTATGAACTCTTACATCATGTATATAATGAATTGTGTATGGAACAAAGATAATGGAGGATCAAGAGTTGTTAGTTGAATGAGCCATTAACTTTATGGCAATGCTTGGCAACCCTATTTTTTTTAAGACTTGGCCCAATAAATCGTTTGGCCAGCTATTGGAAGCAATGATAAGTTTTAAGTTGGATTAATATTAAAACCATAAAAAGCATGGTGAATTTGTGATATTGGCTATTGTACATTTCTCACTCACTCTCTGTCTGTCTGTCTATCTGTCCTCTCTCTCTCTCTCTCTCTCTCTCTGTGTCTCTCTCTCTCTCTCTCTGTGTCTCTCTCTCTCTCTCTCTCTGTCTCTCTCTCTCTTTCTCTCTCTTTCTCCTTTGCTCCCTTTCTATTGTTATCTCTTTCTCTCTCTTTCTCTTTTGCTTTCTCTTTCTCTTTCTCTCTCTCTCTTTCTCTCTTTCTCTCTTTCTCTCTTTCTGTCTTTCTCTCTTTCTTCCCCCATCTCTCCTGGCATTCTCTCTACAATGAGCTTAAAATAATCATGAACAAATTGGATCTTACAGTTGATAGTTCATAATTATATCACAAAGTTGTGTAGCTTATTTTCATTTTAATTGAATGATTTTTCATTTGAAAGTCCGTACAACTTGAGAATATTTAATGGAAATTGTATTGACACCTTGCTCAAGAAGGTAGCCATGACATGTCAAGATTAAAGGTAATACAAAGTTTTGGTATGGGGTCATGAATTTAGTTCAATTGAACATATTGGAAGCATATGCGAACCTACAATATACAGTGATCGTTGTCGCGGTTGAAATCGGGTCTAAAGTTATGAAATTGTAAATAATAAACTCTTTGTGTTTTATAGCTCCCTCAAGGTCAACATATTAGTTAAGCTATAAAACAATGTTTCTTGACTAAAATCAACCGATTAGCTATTCCCGTTTGGAAATTATATATCACAACTACATATTCTGAGATTTTCATGGTCGCAGCTACCATTGTATGGTCGTAGGCGCTATTTGGAATTCATCAAAATTTACCGGGAGCACCAGTAAATTTTTATATTCCATTTTTCTCGAAAGCAGAAGTGTTTTGGAGGCTCAATTTTCTAGTACTTATAATACATCCACAGGGGCATCCAAATGTATCAAAATTGCAAAGAATTACTATCCACACAATTTTCAAAATTTCCCAAAACTTTGTATCACCTTTAAGTATTTTAATGCAATTTAGCAAAGCTATATCATCAATAGCCTGCAAGAGGGCTGTAAGAGCTATGTATGGCAGTAGTGCCCTTCTTGCAGACAGGCAATGATATGCCATCTTGTTGATCTAACTTTCCATCATTCTTGCTGTAGTGTATTTTTACAAATGTTTTTTCCTCCTTTTTTTGTTAATGCTTACCAAGGAAAAACGAGTTATAAAGACATCATTTTGTTTGGAAGATGGAGAGTAAGTAAACTGTGTAATAGATAGCAGTGGGAGAGCCTACTTGCTTGCTTTTATGTGTGAACCTTAGGCATCCATGTGTCTGTTATCACTCATTTTACCTGTGTTGTGCTATTATTATTGAAATAGCATTATTTGTTTGTTTTTTCTTACTGTAGGAGATTGTTTGATCTACTCCAAGTTGAGCTGAAGACCAATTAATTAGGTGGTATAACACCCAAATAGTGATTATATTGGTCAATGCAAAAATGGTGGAAACAAATTCATCTGCACATTTATTTTGAGTATTGTATATTACTTGCAGTAGATGCTGTTTCAAATTTGCACTGTGAATACGTTTTTTTTGGTTGATGCACTGTGCTGTCTTTCTGAAGAAATTTAGAGCTGAAAAACACCTGATTCTTTTATTTTGTGTCGCATCATCTTCAAAATCTTTTTGTACATGTTTTTATCTGCATCTATTCAGCTGAAATTCATGTTTCCTTTAGGGTCTTAAGCAGCACTTTTCCTTCTTTCCTGTTGTTTTGATGTTGTTTTGTTTGTGATATATTTGACTTGTCTTGATGTTAACAATGAATGTAACTTTTTGATCAATTTAGAGTGGTGCATATTCTTACTACTAATACTGTGTTCTATATTAGTACATGTACCTACTTGCTTCATGTGTATGTGGACGTTCTGTCTATCTCTCTTTTTTATCTCTTCCATTTATGCCTTTTGTGTTCGTGTGTTTGTTGGCGGGGGGGTGGGGGGGGAGGACGACGACACATCTTCACTGCTGGTGATCATTCATGCATCGTGTTTCAATTCATTGGTAAGTCTGTGGTATTGGTCATTTGCTGTCAAATACGTCACAAAGTGTAGCAGAGTTACAGACACAAATTGACATAAAATGTATCATTTGATTACATATGTAGTCTGCTCCAAGCACTTGTAGAGCTGTCAGCTTAGTACAGGCCTCAGATATACTGTACTAAAATCATAGATTTGGTTAGTAACGTGTGGGACAAAATAGCTTGGAATTGCTCTTGTATCAACTGATTATGTAACCCATTTTGTATCGAGCGTATGTAACTAAAAACTAACCTTTTGTTTGTATCGTATCTCCATATAGATCCCATTCATTTATCTTTTTCATAACTACTAACATTTTTCATTAAATGTTCACCTGCTGTTAACTGTGCCTGAGTATGTTCTAAACATGGTGGATGGAAAAAATACTGGGAAAATGCAAGCACAGATAATTCATTATATTAATGAAAGTGAATTAATATAATTCATTATTTGATAAATTTACCTGTATAACAAAATAGAATGGCATGGTGCTTTAACTACTGGTACTTGATATGTAACTTTGATGAACGTCATATGAATTATCAATGCCCATTATGAGCACATATATTCCATCTATTACATTGCATGTATTTTGTTAGACTGCATATTGGTATGCGTCTGCAATTATGGAGAAGAAACAGTTTTAATAATTTACCTCAAAACGATATTACATGATTATTTTTTACAAATGTGCAGAAATCATTGATCATCATAATTATCATTGATAAGTTAACCACTAGACTACTTGTACTTTACTTTTCAATGCCTTGACACTAGATGGCAGTCTTGATGTTTAGGTGCTGAAGAAGTATCCAATGCCCATAAAGGAATTGAATCTTTGACCAAGTGATTGGATAATTGCCCTGGAGGGTTTAGTAAATATATGTTATATCTTTTCTTTCTCAGTTCTGCAGGACAGGGAGCTCATCACAATATGAAAAGGGAATTCATCATGTTCCAGGCAATGACTGCCATAAGCTTATTATTGCTACAACGTAGCTGATACAAAGAAATCGGCACCGTGCTTTGATTTTATTCATTTCTTCTGTGTAATTTTGTAGTAAGTGTCTTGTAGAAGTGCAAAATATGCATTAAAATTTGATAATTTGATTTGATTTGATTTGATGAGGTTTATTGATGAAGAATCGAATTCACAGCTAAAAGCTGACACTTCTTGAGTTAACAAATAAAACTGCAACATTTGAAATACATGCAAATAGTTCAATATAAAATAGGAAAATGTGAAATTGATACATTCAGTAATTCAATTGATATTGTAAAAGGAATAAAAAGACGAATAAAAGAAGAAAAAATAAGAAGGAGGAGAAAATAAAGGAAAAGAGTGATAAAATTAAAGAAAGAAAGAAGAAGAAAATCTTATACTACCAGTAATAAAATGCAGTATACAATTAGCTTTTCCAATAATAAAAATTTTTCTGACCAGTATACATCATGAAGATAACTTTTGATTAATGCCCTAGCCATGTCAATATAATATTTAAAGGATTTATATAGTGTATGGAGATAGGCTGCTGTATTATGAATACGGTATACATATTGTTAAGAATAACGGTTCTATGCAAGTATTTCAGATTGCTGTATTATTAAAAGCATGGTTGACTGTAAGACAAAAGTTGAAAAAGTGCATACTTGAAGGAACAACAGTAACATATTTACTCAGGTTAAATATTTTCTTAAGAGGGTTTATATTTTCTCAACAGGTACAGTTATGCAACTTGTATTTCCTATTTTTAGCAAAGCTGAACATGTGGTCTGAAATCAAACTGCAATTCATGTCTATAGCACTAATAACTTTTATAAGTACAAGAAATATGTATTTTGTGAAAATAGTTATGTTGCAATACAATTGTTTACCGGTACATGTATATTTTAATTATGCTACAACAACTGCAATTATAGTTGTCATAGAATTTAAAGTTGTTAAAACTCAAAACTAAGAACTGTGTTTATGATTTCAAATGGAATCTTATCTTGACCAATAGCTCTGAGGCTTGCATGTGAAAGAGGCTATTACACAGTGGACTAAATACCCATTGTTAAATTTTTAGTGGGAGGGGGATTTGTCTCCAGTCCCAAGTTTGGGAACATTGTGAGAGCATATTGATGCCTGGCAATGCTGTCGTAAGAATAAGTCTGTTAAAGTATAGTATTAATGACTGCTTTGAGAGAAATAGTTGTTTTTATACGCTCAAGGGAAGGTTACAATTGGGCTATTGCCCTCGGCGTATAAAAACAACTATTTCTCGAATATTAAAGCAGTCATTAATACTTTTATATGCCGAAAAAAAATAGACTAAAAAATAAAAAATAAAAAAACTTTTGTCGAAGATGGGATTCGAAAGGTGTTGTAACTAAAACCAGCGCCTTAATCCGCTCGGCTATCGCGCTCTGTTAACATACTAAACAGTTTTCTCTAATATATACATTAAAATGGATTTAAAACGTCTTCGCGTGTTGATGATTCGCGGCTGCTCCATTAATCGGGCCCTTCTTTTACTTTTGCAATGCATATTGGCACGAACTTAGATCAAGATCTATCAGCAAATGTTGTTTTTTTGTTTTTGGACGTTTATTTTCGTCTTCATGTCAACAATGCACGATAAAATAGTCGGTAAGATCGATCGAGATTCAATTGTATTGAAATTACCGACCAAATCTTCGCACACGTACGGTATCCTCGATCGCTCAAACCATTTTTTAACATGTAAACCTATGGGGTAACCATGGAGACTGACCTATTTTCCCAATAACCATGGTTATTGGGAAAATAGGTCAGTTTTTACAGGAACAGTTAAAGTTTATGAATGCAATTTCGACCAATCAGATTGCTGGATTACTTAAGTGAGGTATATAACTGCTTTTGATGTTCTGTACTTAATTGTCATATATGTTCTGGTGGTGATGCGAGAGGCATTAGTTTTCATAAGCTGTCTGTACATCTGTGTAATTTTATTTTCATTACCAAGAAGTTGTATAGTTATGCATCAGTAGGTAGTACAATAGGCAGTACAATAGGGGATAAACTGATCAGTTATTGGTGACGTGGAGATACAGATCTTGAGTTTGTGATTCTTTAGGTTTTGTATGCTCACACTATTCTAAAAACAATACTGGCCCAGTTTCTTTCAAAACCAGTATGCAATATATAGGAAGAGTATTTTTTGTGTGTGTTTAGCATATATCTGACAGGATGATTTCATATTTCTATGCACTTCAAAACCTTACACTTCTTATCCCCAAGCGACCGAACTACCACCCCCCCACTCCTTCATATTACAGATAGGTGATTGGAATACAATGTAAATTTGTGGCATACATGTCATTATGTCAATGTTTGTAGGTAAATTAGAACATAATGTGAAGGTCCTGTCATTCCACCTACAAGAACCAATTCTCCCATTTAATATATCAGAATGTGATCTGGAAATTAATTTGAAAAAGTGCAAGCTTGCATGAAAGTAGGTAATTACGTATTTCAAGACCTTCGTACTATGGAGACCCCTCCCCCCCCCCCACCACCACCACTCCCACCCATCACTCCCACATACTCTATAAGTTACAAGTACATACACTGCTTTCATCTCTCGGCTAGGAGAATGAATTCCATATATTTGTACTATATTTTATGTGTAAATGTTTGTACTCGTACTACCACAGGAATAGATTCTAGGTATGTATTAAGTATGTTTATATGTATATATGTCTTATTTCATATTCTTATAATTTTCAGATATTTAATCCATTGTGGTTTTTTCCAGACTTCTATGATTATGTATGTGGTATAGTGACTGGAGTCTTGCTCAATCAGACTTCACTTTTACCGTAGTACTCAATTCTCTCTGGTGCAATTCTTTACACTTTATGCATTTGTTTGGGACCAGCATTATTCTTATCTTTTTTCAGGGAATTTCAACGTGTGTGTGGTATAATCTTTTAGTTCTTAGTCTTTCACTTAAATCCATCTATTGGCCTCTATGAAAATTATGTCTTTCAGTACTTACAACAGTGTTACCAGCTACATGACTTGTATAATGATATTTTATGATTTCCTGTCCATTTTAACATATTTTTTCTCATTCAAATTCATCTTTGTTTATTTCAGTTTCGCCCTAGGAATCTGGGGTTGTGCAAATGTCATAAGTTAATCTAGTCATTTGTCATTCACATTCTTCTATGTGCAATCATTTTCGAGAGAGTTTCATTCAAATGTGGTGCATAGACAAGACCTTAAAACGAAGGAGTGACGAATTGTAATGACGCTTTGACAAATCGATTGCAAATTAATGATGAAATTGATGAAATTGATTTTGACGAAATTGTTTTCAAAATGAATAAATTGATAGGACAAAGTGAGAAGGAAAAAAAAGAATTTTCAAAGATGAAATTGACTGAGATGTGCAAAATTAGGAAGTTTGGTAACGACATTGAATGACAAAATATGAATTGGAATGAGAAAAGTGTTAAAATGGAAATGGAAACATATAATAGTGTCGTCTGCAGTTGTATTAATATCATGAAATGAACTTTTCTGCAGGTCATGTCAACTCAGTCTTTCTAATTAGCATGTAGTTAATAGACTATGCAGGAAAATAGAGTATACTTGTACCTACCAATACAAATTTAATGCAATTACAATGAAACAATATATTTATTACTATGTGAACAGGAAACGTAGCATCAAACTCAACTACTGTATGATACAACTTAAATTGTATCACTAAACTGAAAGTGGTTCAAAAATAGAATCTACTTATACCTACCAAAACAAATTTAATGCAATAACAATGAAACAATATATTTATTACTATGTGAACAGGAAACATAGCATCAAACTGAAATATCATATGATATAACTTAAATTACTAAACTAAAATTGAATTAATGGTATAAAATAAATCATGTGTTTACAATCTTTCGCTTTGTTGAATTTTTTAAAATTATGTTATGATTTTAAAGACACTCTGCAGGTTTGTATATAATGTATGATGTTGCTTTAAGTGTTGATTGTATTCTTTTTTCACTTGTACTCCATACAATTTTCTATTTGTGTTTGTGTGTGTAATATATGACTACTATGTCATTTGTTTATGTGTATTAGGTGATAACTTCTTGTGGGATGTTTTCATTACGTATTAGTGTATGTATTTGTGATAATTGTAGAAAGTTTTGTGAAGTAATTATTTGGTGTTAGTCAACATTGTCAGTTGCATTCTTGAATAATGAAGTGAACTCCAACTGATTTGATTCTACGTTATATGAAATGTTTTTGGGAGCTATTTACTTATCTTATACATTTGAATTATTTCGTTGTATGCATAGTTGGTATGATGTTGTTAGATGTGGATGTATCGGTTCATGTAATAAGTAAATCTTGAATTAAATCGTGAAGAGAGTCGGAAGAAAAACATTTATACATAATTATGTATTGACTCTGTAGCTCAACAAAGACTCATCATAGATCGACTATGAAAGTAGAATAATTCTGTATCGGGTATTTAAATGTGTACAGTACTATTATTAATGATGTATTTTGAAGCTATAAGTTGACCAAAGTGCCCTCTCCCATTCCATCTCGTAATGTGATCAACTAAGTCTTTCTTAATGGTCTGTAGCTTATAGGCTATGCAATTTTTAATGTGATACCATGATTATTTCATACGAAGGATAGAATATGCCATGGGTCTTTGAAACAGTACATTATGCAATGCACCTACAGTAAACAACTAAATTGTTAATGTCCTAGTTTGTGAATTTGATGTTTTTTTTGTTTTCCGCAACTCAGGAATGAAAGATGGACTGGTTGAATTACAGGACCTAATTTTTTGAATACTTTAAGATGTAAGCTTTAATATGTCACTGAAATCGCGACAATTTGTTTCACATAATAAAAAAGAAAAAAACAGAACTTGGCAAGCGTTTGGATAATTTAGTTGTTAAACTGTATGTAACAGTAGCTCTATTGTAATGGATGTCAACTTAAGTTTTTTGTGGATGAAATCTGCCATAAAAATATCTAATAAAATCTTCAATTTACGATACAAAGACGAACTGTTACTTGTGTATGTAATTGTCCTTGTTAGAAATGCGATTTGTTACAGTAAAACAAATGTAATGGGCCTTTTAAAGCTTATATTATGTAGGAGAAAATGTGGAACGGTTTTGGAAAGGATAATACAAACAGTAGCTATAATTATGGTAACAATTCAATTTTTCAATTCAGAACTTTATTTCAGACTCAGCTGCACAAGGCAGTGGTCCATAAAACATATGTTACATATAGATAGGGATAATAGCGGAGAATGAACATGATGAGTATAATAACAAGAAATTAACAACGAATCGTACAAATACTAAAGAATATAACAAACTAAAACTATACTACGTATATACAATGTAACTGTAACATGTAACCTGTATCTGTAGGAATTGATAACAGAAGGCCTATAGCAATCTATCTCTAAGCTGTACCTGTAACTGCAATATTAAAATAAATATATGTATAACAAAGTGAAGTTGTAACTTAATTGTAACAATCTCTGCTCACTAACTAGAACAATTAATATACTAATAATAGATAACTAGATATTATAACAAGCAACAAGGACTAAGGACTATATACTGCAACCGAGGCTGGATAATCCTTGGTAACATCATGCAAAATATGATCAATTCCGAGGTGTAAGCAGGCTTTTAAGCCAAAACTTCCAGAGGCCCGATGTGTACCTAAGACTACTACTATACGAGGGGTTCACTAACATCTTTAAAATACTATTCTCAGAGACATCCACTCTCTGGATGAACTTATACATAAGATTTCGTAATACAGCCGAACAGGCTGGAACATTCAACTCAGCAAACATGGGAAAAGGAGAAAATGAGAAAATGTGGAACGGTTTTTGGAAAGGATAATACAAACAGGGCTTTCATCGAAAGGGTGCGGTGCGGCGCGGCGCGGTGTGGTGTGCTCAACGCACCCATTCGATAAAAGAGGAGGGGCTTTTTCTCGAAAGGGTGCATTGAGAGCGGAGTACCGTTTTAACACACCCTTTCGATAAAAGAGGGGGGGGGGGCTTTTCTCGAAAGGGTGCGTCGACTAGTCTTTCGCATCAGTCGTTTAAAATGAGGATCTCGGACAAAAGGTAATAGTTGCCGATTTAAGTATATCGAAAATGTATTAAATAAAATGGAATGGTCTTGATTACAGAGTGGTCTCTTTCGTTATTACTATGTTGATGGGGGAGACAGAGAGAGAAGGAAAAAAAGG
>JAVYIG010017876.1:0-23838 GCA_035222895.1 Strongylocentrotus droebachiensis
CAGTACTGTTTCTTTGATAAAGAGATCAAGTTAACCTGCTTATTCTTCTTCTTCTTCTCATCATCATTATCATCAACATTACTACTATCATATCAATATTATTATCATTATCATCATTATCATCAGTACTATCACTACTATTATTATTATAATCATCATCAGTATTCTTTCTACTTATTATTATTATTGTTATCATAAATATTTTTTTATCATCAGTATTACAATTATTATTATTATTGTTATCATAAATATTTTTTTATCATCAGTATTACAATTATTATTATTATTGTTATCCTCATTATTATTTCAGCAAACAGTGCCCCAATTAAAGATATTGTATCAAAATAAATTCACTTCTATTATCCTTCTACAATTGGTATCTGGAATCAACAGGGAAATAAGAAATTGTCACGAAACTGCATCAAATCAAAATCGTGACCATGAACTATTTACGCACACTGCAACACCTATCATTGATATTATGCATCTTATTACAAAAGTATGTTTCAGCAATCCTACATGGAAACAAAAACTTTTCATTTTTACATCTGATCTATCAGTGAGCAATTCAGTGAAAACTTGGTATTTGATAAATATATACACCTGAACCTCTCATTGATAATGCATATAAATTATACACAAAGAAACTGGAACAAAATCCATGCAGCAGAGCATAACAATCAAATGCAGTTGTTCTAATACTGGCCATGTCATTGTGTTCCCTCTGGAACAAATAAAATGAATATCAGTACTGAAAAACGGGGGATGGGGGGGGGGGGATCGTTTAACTGATAGGCTTCAAGACAAATATGTTCAAGATGAGTTATCAGGATTGTATCCAATTGTAAATACTCCTGACATTTAAAAGAAGGACAGGACTGGAATTTGAACCCCATTCTGTATGTGTATGAGCAATGGTATGATGCCTGTAAAATCCACACTCATCTTTGCACAATATTGACCACTATATATACACATAGTAATTTTGATACCTAATTCAACAACAAATGATGCAATTAATTTTGTTATGTAATTAATGTGCTGTGTGACGTACGGTTTGCAGCGTCCCGTACGTCATGCAGCACATTAATTACATTAAAAATTAATTAAAGAGTTGGTCAGAACTAAAACTTTCCACAAATGAACTAGCCCATAATAGCCACAGACTCATAACAAAAGATAGCCATATAAATAATTTCATCTGTTGTTATTTCTTGTTTAACGTCTCTGAATGTCCCGTACGTCACAATCCAAATAGCTTGGACCTGCCCAATAAAGGAAAAATGTATATTTTGTTGAAAGAAAAGGGGCAACGATTAGATTTGAGGGGGATTTTATGAGAAGGGGGAAGTGGCTCTTATCAAAAAGAAAAAGGGGCTCATGTTAAAATAAAAAGGGTAATCAGAGATGAAAAGGGGTATAATTATCAGAAGGGGAATTGACACTTGCACTTCTTACAAAGAAAAAGGAGTACTTTTCAAAGTATAAGGGGCACCTCTCAAATTTGAATAGGGTAATTATCAGAGGTGAAGTGGGCACTTATCAAAAGTGAGAAGGGGCACTTACTAGGGATTTTAAAAAGGCACTTATAAGAATGGAAAATCGACACTTATTGCAAAGGAAAATGGAACTTGACGAAGGAAAAGGGACACGTGTCAAAATAGAAGGGGCACTTATCATAGGGGATCAAAGTAAAATGGGTACCTTTCCTATCCAAAAAAAAGGGGCACTTTTAGGGAACTTGAAAAAAGGGGCACTGTGCCCCCCCCCCCCCCCCACCCCCGCCTCTGGTTGATCTTTATATACGCAATAACACAACACCATAACCTATATCCATGATGTGCAATGCAATTGTTGTGTTCAGCATTATGATGACACTGATATAGATTGCAGGGATTTTGGAAAAGGTGCTTGTCAAAGCATTTGTCATTTTAATCATGTTATCATAATCTAAAATCTAGAAAGCGCTACAAGGATTGTACCTTTATTGCCTTCGATCTAGTGGGTGTACCAAAAATGGAGATTTGAATATCAATACTATGATTGCAAAAACTTTAAAGAAATGCACTCGGAGTCGTATGCAATAACTATAGTGCCTGGATATGGTATAGAAATGCAGGTTCGGATAATATCATTCATTCATAATTGTCATGATCATGTTCACATACTTCAATAGGTTGACGTACGTACGCTATATATACGTACGGTACGTGCAAGTTATATTTAAATTAAAAAAATTGGACGGACGTGATACAATTCATAAGGCTTTCATTATTTTATTGGTTAAAATTAACCTTGGTTAATGTGTTCACAATGAAAATATAACAAAATAGCTTACCAATATGTTCAGTTGTACCAGAAGATCGAGAATGCTAGACGTGAAGCTCTGGGTGTGTTCGAAGCATCCGGAAATACACACGCACTTAGTGCAGCACAGTCGTTCGTCGCGCGGACTGGGGATTCCCCGGCCTGGGATTCCCCACAGCATACCACTCCAGCAAAGCATAGAGAGTCATTGCTAATGCGTATTGACCTTTAACACTGCATGCTTGCTGTGAGGCAGGTATTATTAGACCTTTACACAAATACACACACCACACAATATTGCATAGACTGCATGCAATTATGCCGATGCGGCTGTAAGCAAAGTTTGACAGTAGACTTACAATTTGAATTTTTTAATTATTCTTTTTAACATCAGTTCTGTAAGTTGAAAAAAAATGTATTTTTCTGCTATTTAGGTGTCATCAATTGTCACTAAAGTACCGATTTTGAGTGAAATCAGTTGAGTTTTGTACAGTGGTGCTTGAAATGTTGAGAATCAAAAGCAGAGCTTTACTACACAGCCAGGAGTGATCAGGGGCGGATCTAGCTTTTTGCTAAGGGGGGGGGGGGGGTTGACCAAATAATGACGATGCGGAGCATCGTCCACGAGCCGCGAAGCGGCGATCCGATTTTTTTTGGGGTGTTTATTTGAACCCCGTAAGTGATGTTTTCCTGGCATCTATTAACACAATGGAGACCATAAAAAGCAGTGCATGATAACGTCTTTTTAAATCAAGTAATTAAGGCAGTAAATACACAGTTATATCCAGAGTTATCATGTGTTTGGTTAAGTTACCAGATGAGTTGAATATCTTCTCACAATATTTGCACTTGAAAGGGTTTCTCTCCAGCGTGCGTTCTTTTTTCTTTCTTTTTTTCTTTTTTTTTCTTCTTTTTTTTTCCTTTTTTTTTGTTTTTGTTTAAACCCCCTAAACCCCCCCCCCCCCCCCGTAGATCCGCGCCTGGTGATGCTCATATGTGTGAGCCTAGCTAGATCTGTGGATCGAGCAGTCTTTGTGTGTGACGTCTTGGAAAATGAAATAGAACACAATTGTGAACTATTCCATTATTTCAGTTCGTTATCGACACGAACGCAAATATATATACAGAGGCGGCCCTCCTGGGGGTACAGTGCCCCGCCCCTCACTTTTTCAGGTACCCCAGAGTGCCCCGTTTTAAAATGGGACAATCATGTCCCTTTTCCTGTTTAAGAACTGCCCTATCCCCTTCTAATAAGTGCCCCATTTCCTTTTGATAAGCGCATCCCCCCCCCCCCATAATACATAAGATCTTCTTCAATTTCTCATCAATTTCCCTTTTCACTTTTGATAAATGCCCCTAATACAAAACGACAACTACCCAATTTCCTTTGCAATAAGTGACCCTTTTCACCTCTGATAAGTGCCCCTTTTCAGGTACGAGAAGTGCCCCCTCACCTGAGATAATTCCCCAAATATAAATCTGACAGGTACAGTACGTTTTACTTTGACAACTAAGTGCCCCTTTTTCCTTTTTAATAATTGCCCCCTTCCCTTCTGATAATTGCTCTTTTTCTTCTTTGATGAGTGCCCATGTCCATCTCTGATAAGTGCCCCTTTTATTCTGATAATTGCCTCTTTCCTTCTCATAAATGCCCCTTTTTTCACCCCAATAATTGCCACTATCAAAATCTGACAGCCCTGGCCCCTTTTCCTTTAAAAAAACGCCCCTTTTTCATTCTCATAAGTGTTTCTTTTTATTTCTGGCGAGTGCCTCTTTTCAGGGGCCAGAAATTCAAATTTTCACTTTAGATGTTTTTGCCATTTTTTCTTTAACGTTTTTCCATTTTGCTTTCATCTTTCATTTTATAATACACTGTTGGTCATAATAGTGGAATAATTTTGTTTACCCCGATTTATGGAAAGATTTGTTATCAATTATTTTGTCCTACTAGATCTAGATAGTAGTAAACATTCCCAGATTTTATTGAATAATAATTTGTGAGTGTTTGTTTTGCGTGACTGCTAAAGCATGTGTATGCTACTTTGCTAATCTATTAGGGGACCTACGTCCTTAAGTCATAACTGACAGTAATGAGGAATAATGCCTCATAAAAGAGCACTAATAAAGCATATCGACACCGTTTTGATTCTGGGGGTCCACAGTAACGAGGCCATTGCTTAGCCACTGAATCATGACTGTACGCAGCGGGGGCTAGGGTACGTCGCCGCCCCCACAAATACACCCAAAAAAAATGCAATAAATTGTCAATAATTCATTGCATTTTGCCCCGACCCCTAAGATTGAAAAAAATCCTCTATGTGGGCATGCCTTTACCCATTATGCATTGCCCTATACAGAGGAATTGTTAATGTTGGGGACCGGGGGGGACATGCAATAAATTATTGGTATTTTGGGGGGCGGCGACGTACCATAGCCCCGCTGCGTACAGTCATGATTAAGTGGCTAAGCAATGGCCTCGTAACTGTGAGACCCCAGAATAAAAACCGAGTCGATCAGCTATATTAGTGCCCTTTTGTGAGGCATTTATCCTCATTACTGTCAGTTAGGCGTAGGTCTACTAATAGATTAGCATAGTAGCACACACATGCTTTCACAGTCACGAAAAACAAACACTTGCAAATTATACAGTGTATATCATCAATAATATTTTTTTAAATCAATTAAGCATAACAAACCATCCAAGATTGGGGGCCAGACGCCCCCCCCCCCACCCAGCAAAAAAAACTGGAAAAAAAATTAAATGGTCACGTAATTTTGTACTTTTTTTTTCGCCCCACAAATAATGTGTGCTCCCCCCCCCCCCCCGCTTATTTGCTGTCTGGCTGAGTCGCCGCTAAATATTTTCTCACGAATTGGGCCCCCTCTTGTCGCCGGTTGGATCCACCCTTGCGCCCCCCCCCCCCCCACTCAGTGTTATTTAGGGTACGTGCAGTGGCGTACGCAGGATTTTTTGAAGGGGGGGGGTTTACAATCGGGCCCAAAATTTCGCAACGACTCAGCCAGCCGCTGAATAAGCGGGGGGGGGGGGGGGGGTAAGAGGACACTTTTTTTGGGGGGGGGTCTCGAAATTTGAAAATTTGACATTTTTTCCCGTTGGAGGGGGGGGTAAGGTCAAAAAACATACGCAAAACATACACATAAAACAAACTCGAGGGGGGGTTTAACCCCCCACCCCCCCCCCCCCCCCCCCCTGTGTACGCGCCTGGGTACGTGTATGCTTGTTCCTTCATTTTGAAAGCACCCCCTATCTCCGGTGGGAAAGTCAATGGCGGGCCGGACTTCGTCACGCGAAAAAGTAACCCTTTTTGGGGGGAACACACATGCGGGCCTTCGACCCCGGAGTGGGGGGGGGGGGGGGGGCAGAGGGAGCACAGTGCCCCCACTTTTCAAGTACCCACAAAGTGCCCCTTTTTACATACGAAAAGTGCCCATTTTTACATGGGAAAAGTGCCCCATTTACTTTGAAAAGTGCCCTTATTCCATTATAAAAATGCCCATCCCCCTTTTCACCTCTGATAAGTGCCCTCTCTTTGTTTACAAGTGTCCCTTTTCCCTCGACACTTTTTTCTTCTTTTCATTGCGATAATTGTCAATTTTTTCCATTCTCATAAGTGCCTTTATAAATCTCTGGTAAGTGCCCCGTTTCAGGTACGAGAAGTGCCCCTTTTCACTTTTGATTAGTGCCCCCTTCACCTCTGATAATTGCCCTTGTCTAATCTGAGAGGTGCCCCTTTTACTTTGACAAGCGCAAGAAGTGTAAGAAGTGCCCCTTCCCCATTTAATAGCCACCCCTTTTTTTACTCAGATAGGCGCACCTTTAATGTTAACATGTGCCCCTTTTCCTCGTTACGATAAGTACCTCCTTTATAAAAAAATTTTAGAGCGCCTTCCCCTTCTCATAAATGCCCCGTTTCACCTCTGATAATTGCTCTTTTCATCTCTGATGAGGGCCCCTTTTCACCTCTAATAACTGCCCCTTTTTTTTTTGACACATGCCCCTTTTCATTTCTAATAAACGCTCTTTTTCCTTCTTAAGTTGCCCCTTACCCTTTTCATAATTACCCCTTTTCATCTCTGATAATTAGTGCCCCCTTATTTTGACATGTGACTATTTTTCTTTTTAAAAACAGCTACTTCCTCCTTTTAGTCGTAAAAGCCTCTTACACCTCCGATAAATGCCCTTATTAAAATCTGATGGATGCTCCTTTCTTTCAAAAAATGCCCCTCTTCTATTCTCATAAATGCCCCTTTTCATATCTGGTCAGTGCCCCTTTTCAGGTGCGATAAGAGCTCCTTTTCACCTCTGGTAATTTCCCTTTTTAACAATGTAACGTGCCCCTTTTCCTTTATAATAAGGGACCTATCACCTTTTCACCTCTTATAAATGCCCCTATCAAAATCTGATGGGTGCCCCATTTCCGTCGACAAATGCCCATTTCCCATTCTCATAAGTGCCCTTTTTCATCTCTGTTGAGTGCTTCTTTACAGGTGTAAGAAGTGCCTCATGTTCACCTCTGATAATTACCCTTTGTACTTTGACACGTGCTCCTTTTCTTTTCTAATAAGTGTCTTAATTTATTCCGTTCGATAAGTGTCCCCTTTTCTTCTCATCATTAAACGTGCCCCTAATCTAAAGCGAATAAGAGCAATTTTACCCAAAGCTCGCTCGCATTTATAAATGATATTATTGTGTTATTTATCAAAGGTCATTTCAATCTTCCGTTATGAGAATGTGCTTATAACCCCATCAAGATTGTTTTTTCCTCTTTACTTAAGAGGAAAAAACTAGATAACATGTAATTTTTCGCACTGCGACCTCAAAAATCTGTCAAAATTTTCCTCGCTCGCTCGCAAATGAATATTCAGTCATCACACCCGAATGCAAAGAACAATATATTGTATGAAAGAGACACAAATATAGAAATCATCCCTGACAAAACAATGTAGGGGTATATACCAATGTCTAAAAAAATGTATATTTTCGTTTTGAGATTTCCCGCGGTGGGTGCCCTTTTTCTCTCCAGAAAGTGCCACTTTTTGTAAGTGCTCCCCCCCCCCCCCCCACCCACTTTGGAGGTCGCTCGGCCGCCCCTGGGGTCGGGGAATGAATGTTTGGAAGATGAACGGAGATTGCGAGTTGACGTTGGTCGATGACTTTTGCAAATAGGCCTATACCTGCAGGGGAGCATCATTGTGTTTCCATTTATATGCAATTGTTAAAGAGTTTAAAAACGATTCTATCTCTTACAGGTATCCAACGTTAAAGGTAATACAACGTTTTGGTATGGGGTCATGAATTTGGTTCAATTATTGGAAGCATATGCGATCCTACAATATTCAGTGATCGCGTGTCGCGGTTGAAATCGAGTCTAAAGAAATAATAACCCTTTGTAGCTCCCTTTCAAGGTCAAGATATTAATTAAGCTATAAAACAATGTTTCTTGACAGAAATCGACCGATTAGCTATTCCTGTTTGGATATTATATATCACAACTACATATTCAAAGATTTTCATGGTCGCAGCTACCATATTGTACGGCCGTAGGCGCTATTTCAAATTTATCAAAATTTACCTGGAGCACAGGTAAATTTTTATATTCAATCTTTCACGAAAGCAGAAGTGTTTTAGGGGCTAAATTTTCTAGTGCTTATAATATACATCCACAAGGGCATCATAATATATCAAAATTGTAAAGAATCACTATCCACCCAATTTTCAAAATTTCCCTAAACTTATCTCGTTTGGCGGGAAAGTAATGAAAGAGAGAATTCATTTCCTAAGAATAAAAACAGAGAATAATATAAGGAATGTGAGGAAGAAAATTATAGAACAAGTGATGAAACAAAGGATAACGTAAGAAGGTATTGCATTTTAAAATGAAGAAACGAAGAATAACATAACGAAAGGCAGAAAGATAAAGTGATAGAATGATAAAAACAAAGAATAACATATAAGAGAATAAGGACGAAATGAAGCTATACATTAAGGAAAGGTAATAGAATTAGGAAGAAACAAAAAAAAAATTACATGACGCTTTTCGCCCAAATTTTGATTTTTTATTTAGACTACGCTTATATGCAAAAAGTTTTAAGTGAAAATTACAGAAATTACATATTCGGGCACCCGTGCCCGAATATGAGACACCCGTTTTGCGCTATCTGGATAACGAAACTTTTTTTTCCCTCGTAATGATTTTAAGTTTTGTAAGACACCATAGCACTGAATTGTCAACATTCGACATGTCGTCTGGTAAGATTATTTTTTGTTAAATTATCTGAATTTCAGGATATATAATATGAGAACTCACATTTGATGTATTATAATCACCATTTTGTAATGTGTGTATCAATTTAATGCTTCGTATAAATGTTGTATGAGCATGCATGCATGGAGGTTTCCAAGTGTGATTCTTTTTATGCATGCCGTTTGTGGAATGTGGTCAGTGAGTGACACAGCAGTGTTGGTCGAGTGTGTGGGTAGTCTAGCTAGGCAATCTTTATTGCAATATTGGGTGCAGTGCAGTGTTTATGTTATCCTGAGGAGTATAGGAGTGCTGGTACAAGAATAGGGATTGTCTGCCTAAACGTGAACCGATGCGTCCTCAAAAACAAGGATCGTCCGCATTTTCACAGACGTTTCATATTTTTGAACGGCGATGCAAAAAACAGATTCTGCGATGATTTTTTTGATGTATTTTTAGATTGACTAATTTGCACAGATAATTTCACGTTATAGACCTAAACGATATATCCTCGGGAAGGCAAACAACCCATAGAAATAGACGGTGAATTGGGAGGGAATCTGGTTTTTTCGCATTGCCAGCGCCCTGATCGGGAAGCCTACATGTAGGTCTATACCTGCAGATCCCAGGCCAGAAGAAGAAAAAAAACGTCTGCAAATGCAAACGATCCTTAATATTTTAGGATGTGATTTGTCCGCGTGCTCATTTCCTCGTTTATGCGGACGATCCTCATTCTTGGACCAGCGCCCCTACTGTTAAAGCTTAGCAGAGAGGTACAGGTGATGGTGGCTTGCGGTAGTGAGTTCCAGAGCCTGTAGGCCTATAATCTGTTTCTGTTAATTCTGTGTATCACCTCTTCTATCATCTGTTATGTATATCTTTATCTCTGATTCTTCTACCATCCATTTCTTGAATTCCTTCTGCTATAACTTCTTAATCGTATTTCTGCCCTCTGCCAGATTTTCTCTGTTTTGTTATAGTTTTTGTCCTTTCATTCCCTCTTAATTTTTTTTTAAATTCCATCTTGTAATCGTTACGATATTCTTTGTTGGTTTACCAGGGACTTTCCCTTATCATCTTATGTTTTCCTAGTGCCATTTTTAAAAATCGTTCTTCATCTTTAATTCGTTCTCTCCCTTCATTTTCATCCTTCATTCCTCTTTCCTCTAGGCCTAAAATTTAATTCTTTATTGTCTGCAATTCAAGTTCCCCATCTTTATGTTAATTGTTAATTCTTCTGGTGCATTCTACCACAATTTTCCATTAGGCCTATAATATACTCTGTTTCTGTTTTCTCTCTTTTCCCTTTCCTTCTATAATTTGTTTTTTATTGTTTGCCACAATTATTCATCTTCTCTTTCTATATTTCCATCATTCCTTGTAAATTCCATCCTCTTAAGGTTTATTCTTCACTTAATTTGTATATGTCAGTCTTTTAAAATTTTGCTTTCTACATTTTATTCTATCCCTTTATTTCCCTGCTTTTTTTTCTCTCATGTAAATCTTGACTTTCTCCAATCATTTACTTTATCACTATTAAATCTGGCAAATGAATTCTTTTAATTCCTTTTGTAAAACACTTTTCCTTTGTATTCCATTCTCTGGGTAGTTCTTAATTTCCCACATCTTCTCACTCATTCCATTCCTCCCTTTTTCCATCCTATTAATAGGCCTATCATATTCCCATCTACTATTACACTTTCTCTAAATTCCACTTTGTCTTTCCTAATGTCAGCCTTACATGTAATTCTTGTCTTCTTATTTTTCTATCATTAAAAAAACACAATTGCAACTTCCAACTTTTTTTAAAAGTGAATTTCCCCACGCACCCCCATTGAAAAATGGTTAAAAACTGTTTTTTGTATCCGCGCTCGCACAAAGAAACTTTTAACACGTAAATCAATGGGAATCTCACCAAAATTTATTTATGCAGCTCGTTAACCGGGGCATGCAGTCATCTTTTAAAAGACTGTTGACCGATAGGCAGGCTTGCTGGCATCTTTTAAAAGACTGTTGACCGATAGGCGGGCTTATACATGTACATAGACACACAAAAAAATCGGTGGATAGCCCAATTCAGCAGTGTTTATAGAACACTACTGTTCTTCCTTGGGGTCCTTGTCACTTCATCATACCGGTATTCAAAATATTTTGTGCATGCATCTCCTTCAAAATTTGTGGAGAAGAAAAAAATTACATGAAAATAAAATTTCAATATTATTGTTAGGATGTGTTTTTCTTTCAAATTTTGTACAAAGATGTATCTTGATCAAATCTACATATCTTTAGTGTTTGGTGATACTGCCACCAGTGTTCGTCTATTATAGGGTCAAAGGTCATATTTTGGTGGGTGTCTAGTGTGCGCTCTGCAGGTCATATTTCAAAATAGATTTCTTTCAAATTTTGAATGGGGATGTATCTTGGTACAATCTACACATTTACACTTTTAGCCGATGCTGCCCTCATTGTTCCGTCTTTTATATGGTCAAAGGTCATATGTCTTTTATGTGCTCTAACTGCCACATTCTTGACGGATTTCTTTCACATGTTGTACGGAGTTTTGTCTTAGTACGATCTACAGGTACACATTTTTAGTGTGTGTTGATGCTGCCACCTCTGTTCCATCTGATATAGGGTCAAAAGTCATATTGTGGTGGCTGTTTTTGTGCGCTCCAACTGCCAAATTTCTTAATAGATTTCTTTCAAATTTTCTGCAGGGATGCATTATACTCTAATCTAATATTGTTTTGGTGATGCTGCTCCTAGTCTTGACAAAAGTCCGAGCCACTATAGTGTCGATCTCTACGTCATCCTTTTGTTTCAGGGAGGGGAGAGGGGATCTTTGTCCCTCCTTCAAACATAAGGATGACACAAAATCGCTGCCACTGCCGGGGGATACATTCGCATTGCGTGGCAATACAGATTGCAATATTTCTAGTTGTTTTGGGGGTTGTTTACTAAACTACATGTTATATTTTTCTACTCATCAAAACCAACGTGAAAGATACAACTTGAACTTATCCCTGAACCGTGTGAAAAGGTGATGATTAAAGACCAATAAATGACCATGACCAAATAAATAAATAATATGTGACCCTTAAAGGTAATACAAAGTTTTGGAATGGGGTCATGAATTTGGTTCAAATGAACATATTTGAAGCATATGCGATTTCACAATATTCAAGTATCGTTGATGCGGTTGAAATCGTAAATAATAAACTCTTTATGTTGTATAGCTCCCTCTAAAGACTGATATTACTTTTGCTTTAAAACAATGTTTCTTGACTACAATCACACAATTTGCTATTCCTGTTTCGAAATTATATTATCAGAACTGCATTTTCTGAGATTTTCATGGTCGCAGCTACCATGGAATGGCCTTGGGCGCTATTTGAAATATTTGAAATTTACCATGAGCACCAGTAAATTTTTAATAATACAATTCTCTAAAGCAGAAGGGTTTTAGGTGCTATTTTTTGTAGTGCTCATACAAGTAATACATCCACAGGGGCATCCAAGTATATCAGAATTTCAAAGAATTACTATCCATCCAATTTTCAAAGCTTTGCATTACATTTAAGTTATTTCTGCAATGAAAATTTGACTTTCTGTGCATGCTGTATTCGATGTATGTAGTGCATCATGTAAACTATCTTTATAGTTTAGTTTGGTACTTTAACTTGCATGATCTTTAAAACAGAAGATTTTTTCTTATTTTGTATTTTGTTTAAGGATATTAGCATGGAACCCCAAACATACAGAGCCAAAAATTATGTCCGTGAGTGATCCCTTTATGTCACTATGAATTAGCTATAACAATGGAAACCTTTTTTGTTTCTCTCTCTGCAGACAACAAACGTGAATCAGAGGAAACCCCAATGGAGCAGACTGCAGATGATTCAAGCTCCAAGACTTCTCAAGACACCCCTGGAGCCGGTAACGCTGAGACACTCAAATGTCAGACTTCGTCATCAGAAAGCAAGGAATCAGGGAAGGAATCAGGGATGGAATCAGGGATGGAAGCAACCAGCATGCAGGAGGAAGCTCAATGTGAAAGTAGAACTGAGAATAACTCGTCATCAGCAGCTAGCACAGACAATAGGATGGAAGAGGAAAGTAAAGACTCATCAGCAGCGAGTAGTAATGGTAGTGTGGTAGGAGCAGGAGGTGGATCAAAGGAGGCCAGTGGTGATGCGGCTAGTGCAGTAGACAAAGGTGAAATGGTAGAATTGAAGATCATGTATAACAAGAAGAAATATGATGTCAGGGTCGGTGTGGAGTCGACCGTAGCGGAGCTCAAGACAGAAATACAGACAACAACAGGTCAGTTTAGTTCTTACTTATGTGTACCGGTAGATCTATTATTAAGAAAGTCTTTATTCTTTCCTTTCTTAAAGGTATAGACCAGTTTTGGAAACACCCCCCTGTCAAAAAATGAAATGGAAGCTCTGACCAATCATGTGAAAGAATATGTTTCGAGTATTACGTGATGACCACAAATTTTGCCGGGAAACCGCCTATTAATTGATATTTTTGGTAAATTATTATATTGATCCGGCCTGGATAGATATCGCGAATGCACTTCAACATTGAACATTTGGGCATATATTTCTGCTTTTGTGCTAATTTTGGTTGAAGTATTGCACCCAAAACACTTGAACCGCAATTTTACCACTACCGGTCTATACCTTTAACCAGCAACATGTACTTTCATTGTGATGTTTATTCAATGGATGTTATATGCCCAATCTAACGATGAAACAAGGTTATTTCTCTTGCATCAGAAATGTTGATGAAACGTTGAAACCTCACACTACATTGATGGTTCTGATTGGTTGAAAGTTCAATGTTATTTCAGATGTAAAGGAAAATCCAACCTTAATAGATAACTAGTCTAAAAGAAAGCAAAAAAATCAGAGTAGAAGACTGATGAAAATGGGAATGAAATCAGACAATAAATTTGAAAGTTATGAATTTAAAAAAGTTGTAATCACTATATGTACAACCACTTCAAATTGGCTGTAACAGTAATGTCACTGTGCCGGACAACTTTCCACTTTGTTTTATCACTCAAAATGACTAAAATGTATGACTCAAGATTGTCTTTTATTTTTAGAGGACCTACATGTATACTAATATACTATCCATTTTGGGTAGTACCCCAAGGGACAGGACACTTAAGAGAAAAACAAAAATTAGTGATATTTTTTAACACCACATATATGGGATAGTTATCCATGACTATGTCACAATCCACTTACCGGTACATGTACCAAATTCTCAATTTGAAATTAGCATGTACATTCTGATGATCAATCTCATATTTCACAAATACATAGGTAACTAGATTTATTTAAAACTATTCTGTTTCTATTATTTGTTCCACTCTCATGCAAATGAACTTATTACAAAGTTTGGATTGTATTTCAAAGTGGCATTACCGGTATTCTGGAAGTGACAGCATGGTTTGTGTAACATACAATGTGGCTTGGTTTGACCATCATCCCCTCCCCACCCAATATTTTGTGCATAAGTTCTGATCTGATCACAATTTGGTTTGGAGTACCGTAAATCTCCGTGTATTAGGTGCACTTTTTTGCCGCCGATTTTTTTTATATATATATATATTTTTTTTTATTATTATTTTTTTTTTTCTTCGATTTATGGCGCTATGCCTGGCAATGTCTCCCAGCGTAGTAATCAGTGTGTTGACTCACCACTCGGAAGCTACAACAACACTCAAATTTGTCTGTCATCTTGGTTTGAAAGTAATCTTTCTAATAGATCTCAATATGTAGTTTATAATAATAATTCCTCCATTTTTTTTAATATAACAAATGGTGTACCACAAGGTTCTATCCTAGGACCTAGGTACTCTATTGTTTTTAATTTACATTAATGATCTTACACATTCTTCTAAAAACGACATTGTTACTATTATTTGTGACAAGTTTACAAGCACAAATCAGCGCCTTTAACTGCACTTTGATGTTAAATGAAGGTCTTTCCCTGAGTGGGTTTTCGGCAACAAAACAACAACAACAAAACCAAAAAAAAAAAACCAAAAAAAATTGTTTTTTTTTTTTTTTTTTTTTTTTTCCTCCTCAAAATAGGGGTGCGCCTTATACACAGGTGCGCCTTATACACAGAGATTTACGGTAGTCCACAATGGTACCTTTCGTGATATCTTTAACTAATACTCAGTAATATAAATTATTATATCAAGGGAACTTTTTTAAACGAGGCCACCATGTGCTTTTCCTTTGTTCTCCTACATGTATTTCATATGAAGTTATCGTATAAACTGAACATTTTCTGCCAGCTTGTAATGCTTTCTTTACAAATTCCTATTTTATGTTAAGTATAGTTTTATGAATACCTTTTGAAAGCAAAGTTCATGTCCTTGTAATATACTGAGCTTTACTCTCATAAATTTATTCAAAGTGAATTTGATGTATTTGATTGTTTGATATATCACAATACTATATTTCTTGTCTTAATTGATTTCCAAAGTTATGCAGAGTGCATGCATGGGATACAAGAATTGGCATTGCTTTAGGCCAAATTCGAAAAGGAAATGAAAAACAGTTTCAGGTTTTTGACACAATGAGTGTGGGGAATGATGATTCAATGCCATTGTCTTTATTAGACATGGGACTATTGAATGTCACATGATCTGACTCTATCAGACATGGTATGGAAAGATTCCCCTGAAGACTTGAAAGGAAATACTCATGTACAGTATGTGTGTCATGGTCTACTTCTGTTTGTTTTAAGCTACGGTCACAAAGGGTTCGTACGAACGATGCGTTTGTACCAATCTCCCTGTTTTTCCATTGTCTTCCCGAATTTCCATTGTCTGAAAATCGTTCGTACGGCGTTCGTAGGAGTTCGTAATGGCATTTGTGACCGAGGCTTTAAGCAATTCGTCCATGCCATCCATGACTGATGCTGCTTTCCCCCCAATCTTTGTCTTATTCCCAATATGTCTCATGTACTGTATACCTGCTTCACAAGAACCAATATTATTCTGTAAAATGTAATGTTTTTTATATTTTATGATCAGGAGTTCCACCTGCCATGCAGAAGTTAATGTTCAAAGGTCTGATGAAAGATGAGAAGACACTGAAGGAATTGAAGGTTACCAGTGGTTCTAAGCTCATGCTGATTGGATCTACGGCTAAAGCTGTGATGGAGGTCACAAAGCCTGTACCTGCTGGTGGAATAGTGGAGAAAGATGAGAAAGGTAGGATCAAATCATGCTTTTAACCAATTTAATACCGAATTCATTCATTCCCATAGGCTTAATACAGTAACTACCTGCTTCCCGCAGACAAAGGGTTATGAATGAAGAATTGACAGAGCTCTACATTTTTAATGTGCTCATTTCCATTTTAGAGGATGCTAAGCACCAACAAATTACTTCAATAACCCTGGCTTTTATAAAGGTGCTCTAAGGTTCTGATAGCATTCAGGGAATTTCTTTATATCAGGTCCACAGTACTTTACTTCACCCGGGTTGAGAGCGGCAAATATAGATTGATGTCTTGCCGGGGTACGTTGGTGCTGAGGGAGGGACTTACATTGTGGTGTGGACCATTTGAGTCCAGATGGTTACCACATTTCCACAGATGCGACAGATCAAAGAGTTTACTGTAATTATGTGGATCTTCAAGGAATTTGGCTGCACTGCTGACTAATTACTAACCATGACTTTGTACAAGCTTCACAACATATATGTTATTAATTATTTCAAATACTTGAAGGCATAGAGACACAGATCTCTTTAAGGTGTTCTGAACCTGAAACTTGATTTACATCACCTATTTACTATGGACAGCCAAACAGGAAAATTAACAAAACAATAACAAACAAAATTGAAATGCAGGTAAAGATGTGAAACCTAACCCTTTTGTTAACCTGAAATTTTTAGCCAATTTGGCTTCCCATAGCATCTCCTCGTCTTTGGTTTTTAGGCCTTGGTTAGAATTTTTGGTTTAGACAACTTTTAATTAAATTGGGTGAAAGAATTACAAATACATAGGAAATATTTTTATAGCATACTGCCTGCAATCAAATCATCCCTTTTCTTTTACTCTGCAGCAAGTGCCGCCAAGGAGCCCCTAAGTAAACTGAAGATGCATAAAAAGATCATTGATAAAGGCAAACCAGATGATGCTATGATTGGCATCAAGAACCAACATGTAAGTATTGACTAGAAGGAATGGTAACCTTGGTGCAATCAGTACAAATGTCAAGCAATTCTTATTTTGATAACTTTTTCTTTTTTAAGAGATCTCCTTTTTATTTGCTAAGGTAAAATGAGATTTCCTTGGGGCAATTTTCATATTTCTTTGCTTGCTATTTTAATTTCATCCTTGTTTCATCAGAGCTCTTTGGTACCATGTATCTTTCCAGGGCTCTTTTGACATTTTCCACAGTTCAATTGATCAATGATGAGTCACATATACTTTTCAAAGTCAGTTTGCATTTGTTTAATTTATCAAATAGACTTTGATTCTATTGCTGTCCTCTTGTCTTCATCTGCTATCTCGAGTTCTGATGTAACTAAGTTTTTTTGATTGATATTATTTCCAAGTCTTGCTGAAGGATTGATCATCTGGTGAATAAGGAGCCTTATTGATCCTTCTTCAGCAACCACTTCTATATATTACAGCCACAGACTTTGTCAATAGTTAAATGGTGACAATGGCCCGATCTGTGATCAACTAGCATATTTTAGATACACAGGCCATAACTGTTATTAGAATGATAATATCGACGAGACTGATTAAAACTATCTATATGAGATGAGTGAGTAGTGATGATGAATTTGAACTGTCTTGATTTTTCAGGAACCGCTTCCAAATGTTCCAATATCTGGCATGCTGAACAAAGCCGGAGGAAAGGTTCGACTCACTTTCAAATTAGAATTGGATCAAGTGTGGATCGGTACAAAAGGTAATATTATTTTCTTCTAGAAAGATGTCAGATTTTTTTCACTCAAAAATACTCTGTTTGACCCAATTTATGTTTCTGTAGAATGCGACATGCTTACATCTAAAAGTATTACCGGTAAACAAAGACCCTAATTCAACCAGTTCACCTATAATTATTGAGTTACAAAAAAATATGTATTGTAGTCTTGTGCTAATTAACTTTATCCAATAAAAGTCCACCAATACTTGTAAGGACAGGATTTTAAGGTTTAAGTGTACACTGTTTCTCTCTTTGTGAACTGAAACTCCATCTACCGGTACATTAATGTTATACAGAATGAAGGTGTTCATAAAACTTGTCATCACTGACAAGTTATAATAACTCTTATAATCTCCTGAAATCTATGAAGTTGATTGGCTGAGGGCAAAGTTGTTAAAGAACTTTGGCACTTTTTATTAATGAAAATAACAGAGCCTAGTCAACTACTGGGTAACACTCTTCATCCAGAAATTTACCCAGTACTAACCAGTATATTAAAGAGCGTCAACCATTTTCTTAATGAGTTGAGTCTCAGAGAGGGTATCAGAACTTTGTAGCATTCAAATATGCATTTGGAGAAGTAAAGAGCTAACATTTCAATATTTCTATTACAGAATGTAAAATGTTTTGCATGTTGTCATAATTTGAGAGATACTGGTACTAATAAAGTTTCATTAATGTATTCTTCATTTGTATTACCCCTCTTTCCTGTGGTATCAGCTTTATGAAGCTTACAGTACTTGGTTTGGATTTTGTAGAACCCCTTTGTAAAATGTCATATGAGATTGATAAAAAATAGCCATGTATTTTTTATTTTTTTCAAACAGAGAGAACAGAAAAGATCAACATGAATTCCATCAAGAATGTTCTAAGCGAACCCATTGAAGGGCATGAAGATTATCACATCTTGGTAAGTACTGTTATATGATTAGCTTGTCCTTTATTTTCTTTCCTTTCTTTTTTTACAATTAACAAGAGCCTGAAAAGAAATGATCACATCTATTTCACAGTGACTAGACATGTTAACAGTGATACCATGAAGAGATCAAGCCTTGTACCTCAACATTTTCTTCAGAATGAACCCTTTTGTGTCAAACCCTCCTTTTGATGTTTGCTTGAGATTAAAGGGTACCTGGTGGAAAGCTTCTCAAACATTTTAGCACCTTGGATGGCATTTTGGATAAAACCAGGGCAGGGGCATTTCAGTACTTGTTTTATTTGTTTACTTTTGTACAAATCCCTGAAATGTCAATACTTAAAGGTGAAATTCAAAGAAGATAAATATTTCAACTAATGTATCACTAGAAACTGGTAAGCTAACAGATGGCCATCGTACAAGTATTAGGTCAACTACATATCGGGTGATTTTTTTAAAAATACAAATACAACCACCTCCATAGCAGCTGGGATATACGAGAGATTCGCCGGAAAAATAACGATGTTTTAATGACGTCATTATATGGACCAACACTGCCCAAGCAGACGACATCCCATAGAGAATGAACATAATGGCAAAGCTATTATTTCTCAAATTATTATAAGTTTAATGTATATAAATGTAATGGCATGTCAAACCATTCAAAAAGGGATTTGACCCGATTCTGATAACTAAAATCTTTTGCTTGTAAATACACAGGATAGTAGACAGGCGGCTGTCTTGCTAAATTCTTCCATTTCGTGACCACCAAAAAGGGTGGGCACCAAAATGTCATGAAAATAATGAAATAAATGTATTATTAATACTATCACTTTTCACAAGCTTTTTGCTTGTACGTTAACTCATAAATGAATTTAAAAGGGATAAAAATGATATCTGAATCGTATTTAACATCGTACATATAGAGCCAATCAGTATCGCCGTACTTACTTTCCTGGGCAATATGTGATCAATATTAACCAATCACGAACGACCATAGTAAAGTTACACATAGTAAGTCGCGTTTATTCCGTATTTATTCAGTGTACAACATGGCGTCCTCCACGGATAACGAGTGCACTCCGGTAGACGGAGGGAAAATGTGTTTAATGTGCATTTTCCCTGCAAAAAAATCTACTGTGGTACCTTTTTCGAATAAAACATGGTCACGTTTTTTATAATTCGTCGACATATGGAAGGATCTAGTAGAATGATTATGACTGTGGCAATGGTGAAATGCCGATTCCCGTCGATGCAGGGGTTTCATCAAATGTGTTGTGCCAGATTTACCGACAAGCAAAGCCAAAGGATAGAGAGCGTGACAAACAATATGAAACAGAGAGAGAGAGCAACTTGGGGCTAGTAGTAGGCCTAGTGGTAAGTAAGAAATAGATTATCTACAGTTATATTTTGAAATATTCATGTAATTTTGGCCTAAAATTAGTAAAAATGTAACTAAAAATAAAATAGTGCTTAGATCTAAGTTAGTTTTAGTCAGTGGAATGGTGGAGTCGGGCTAACTCGGACCCGGGGACAACTCGGCCCAGATGCAAAAATGGTCATTTTTTGCTTGTTTAGGTTTAGGGTTAGGGGGTAGGGTTAGGGTTAGGGTTAGAGTTAGGGTAAAATGACAAAAAATGACCGTTTTTGCATCTGGGCCGAGTTGTCCCCGGGTCCGAGTTAGCCCGGATCCGTTTTAGTGGCGCTAGTTAAGAAGTCTAGATCTAGTCTAAAGCAGTAGAGCCTAGAGGGTCTATCCAAAATTTGACCCGTAATTCCGGCGAGGAGTTGAGCCAAAACATACCCAAAACATACCCAAAATGAAGTAAATATTCATCAAAATTCCAAATAAAGATCATGAGTTAAAAGTTGTTAGAGTAAAGTACCCGGTTTTCGGCCACTTAAGACAAAATCCTATTTATTGGACTCTTTACTTCCTATTTATTATCATTTCTTGTTCAAATCATGAAGCAAATATTATTATTATTTAAACAAAAAAAGAATCCCCCAAAAAAATCACGAATTGCCATGACAATATTCATTTCAATTTTCACTGTTTTGGAGCCGGTTATCGGCCGAGCGTTTCAGTTTACGGCCGCATGTACAAAGTCAATAGGAAGCGCTCGCGCGCGCCGTGCGTTTCTGCGCTGATGTATAGCACAAGCGGGCGGAGCAGCTATCCCACGCCGGAGCTCCCGGGTGCTCGCCTGGCCGAATACAGGCACAGCAGTGATCGGAAGTTGGAATCTGAATTAGACGGACATATCGTGTGTGCGTCGCGGTGTGCGGCTGCATTGATTTAATACATGCGATGAGATACTTTTGAGCTTGCGACCAGCACAAAATCGGGGCTCTATATCTGAAAAATACTTGAAATAAAGCTCATTTTATGGTACCCATATTTCTTACATACACGCGTAAGAAACTCGATTTTTCAGATTTGGGTAGCGGGACCGCCGATTACATCGCTAAAATGTGATATTTTAGGATATATTTTTCATTGCAAATGTGGTTCTTCAGTGACACTGGCATGGTATGGTATGTGTGGGATATGTGTTATGCTATTATGCGATGTATTTTAAAGTGATTTTACCATGTATCCAACCAATTGGCCGAAAACCGGAGCTGACCGATTACCGGGTACTTTACTCTATGTTTATTACCTGTTTCGTGTCAATTTTCTTGTTATTTTTTAGAGTATTTTTCGGGAAAACGTTGGTATTAGTAGATCTAGGCCTACATGTGTACACTTTTTCACAGGTTTTACGGCAAACTGCTGCATATTACAAGTGCAACTGATGGTGGGTTGCAGGCAAGCGCGCGCCTGTGTGAAGTTATCTACTGTAATATCTGAGAGTACGGTAGATAACTTTTATGTAAACTTGTGAAAAATTCTAATTTGTTTTCCTGTTGTCTCTTTTCTTTTGTTTAGCATCTACTGGTCAACCAGCCAACACCATAGACATTCCAGATGAAGACAATTAGGCCTAAAGACAATAAGGGCAGTCATCAACCCTTCAAAAAAACGTAGACTAGCATGGGTATGTGTAGACCAAAAGGGGGTGACAAGCAAGATCGAAGAATGTACTACCAAGCATGTGTCTTTTGTAAAAAGGACAAGACTATCACTTGCAGAGTATCCATAAAATGAAGAATTTTTTTTTACTGCAGGCAGCCAAAGACAACAAGAATACGGGACTTCGTCTGGGACTTCTTCTTCAAATCCAAGACAAGGACTGAGTGGCAATCAAAGTCCAAAATCATGCCTCCTGTTATAAGGATTTTACTCTGTATTTAAGCAAGCCATCAATCACTCAAGCCATTACCACAGAAGACTCAAAGTACTCTGAAGCATACACCATATTTTGCTCTACTGTCAAAAACCAAAATAATCGATATCAAGGAAAAATGCAAGCTGTTTATTAAGCAGGTGAAGAAAACTCATGATATTGGTGCCAGTACATACATGTACAAGAAAGGCAACTTGACGTCACACCTCATGAAAACCTTTCCCCAGTTGTGCTTTCTTCAACCACACATGGGGAGTCAAGGTCATCTTGTGTATGTGAATGACATATCTAGAGAAGTGTTGGTGGAGGATAGGAAGTTGCTTCATGAAGTAGTGTATACTGTAGCACAACTGACATCAGAAACAACGTCAACATATGTAGCTGCTTAGCGAACTCTATCCCATGGACAGATTTGTGCTACTAGGATCAGGATGAACTGCTCCAACGTTGGTGGTCAACATGATATCAAGGATGAAGATGGAGAGTGTTGAATCAGACATTGAAGAGGACTGATCATCAGGTAACCGAGTGCCATTTGTAGCTGCTTAGAGAACGCTATCCCAAGTATGGATTTGTGTAAACGTTTCTTCATATTTTGTTTAGATATCGGCTTTCTCATTTTTGTACCGGTAATACAAAAGTGGTACACTGTAACAAAATATATAAAGAACTTGAGCAGAAAAATTGCTACATGATGACACGCCTCAATCTGTATGTAAATGTCTAGGCACTCAGCTTATTTCATTCATATGCAGGTGTCCATGTGACCATAATTAGTACATATCTGAATATTTGAATATTCATTATTTTGATGGCGCTTCTGGTCAAGTTCTTGCATACAGTTTTTTATAAAGTTTTCCCAACATTTTGTTTGCATCTTTCCTGTAGATACATAAAGTTAGAGAAAGAACTTGTCTAGCAACTTAGCAAGATATTCCACATTTTCATTCACCTTTAAGTTTTGTGGATAGCAAGGCGTAAAAGTTTGTTATTGCTGATCATTATTAAAGGAAGCTGGACAATTTTAGCCGGTCAATTTTATTTGACCTGTCCTAGAAAATCAATAGTCATCATGTTTACAATTACAGTGAAAAATGTTTTTAGCAAGATCATTGGGACCAGGAAATTTTGCTTGTTAAAGCAGGTACATTATTAGATTACATCAGTAGCCAATATAAACAATATAAGAGAAATCATATTGGGACTGACAAAAGTAGAACTTTTGTTATCAGTGGCGTAATGAGCATAAATGAGCGGGGGGGGGGGGGGGGGGGGGGGGGGGGGGGGGGGGCAAGTGAAGGAAAATTTTAAAAAACCTGGAAAATCATGTCTTTTCAGCAACATTTGTAAATTACTGGTATCGAATTAGAAATGAACCATGTGTGAAATTTATTTGCCCCCCCCCCCCCCATCAGTATGCCAGTGCTTGTTAACGGTATTTATACAGTTTCCACTGTAGTAGAACTCGGTCAACTCACATATATGTCCAACTCACCAACTGTAAGAAAATACATGTTTTGTAAAAGGAATTACCAGAGTATCGCCCCCTTTTTTTTTTTTTATAGATATCGTCTTTTGTTTTTGTTTCGCTGGTTTGGTTGTTTCGCTGTTTTTTTTTATTAACATGGTACATTATTGGAATCTAATGCAATACTAGTACATGTATGTCCCAATAGAGGACTACCGGTAGTCAGTTTTATTTAAACTTTGCAGAACTATATGTTTACAATATATTGCTTTTTGCATCTTTTTGAAATAAATTATAAATATCGATTGATGATACAAGCAATACAAGATAAAAGGATTTCTGTAACTCAGTAGATGCTTTTTACCTTTTTTTGATATTGATTTTTCTAATAACATGCTAAATGGAAATATAAATACAGAATAGAAAAGAAATGTTCATGATATACTATCTCATAAATATGATTTAATATTGATTTATAAAGTGCAGAAACTATGTTATTCTCCTGCCCTCCAAGAGCTCCTGTTATAATTAAGGTATTATAAATATTTAAATGAAAAGGTGTGCATTGTAATTGTTAGTACATGATATTAGACCTGTTGGAAAATGATTATTTTG
>JAVYIG010017877.1:0-23836 GCA_035222895.1 Strongylocentrotus droebachiensis
CCGGAAAGGGCCCCTCTATATACCCCCTCCTTCTCCCTGTGTATTATACCCTCTGCAATGCAGACCGTTATCGTAACACTTTGGTTGGTTTATTTTCCTCTCTACAAGGTCGCTCGTTTACCACACGTGGACATTTGCACAAAGCAATAGGCACCAAATGGTTCAAAGTCATTAGTGAAATAACATGAGATTTTGATAATTTGTATAAGACAGACGGGGTCTAAACGATTTAAGAGATTGTTAAGAATCAGGGGCTTATAAGGAAAAGGGTCGAATATGCAATGGAATCACTCCGTGACAGGTACCAAGAAATTATCATGGAACTTGGTGTAAACAAAAAGACAGATCGATACCGGACGACTATACACCAACAAGGGAGTTCCAGAGTTTTTCACTCCTCGATCGGAGTCGCGATCCACGTCCTGGGGGTGTTTCACAAAGATCCTAAGTAGAAACTTAACACTAAGTTGGACTTAACTCTTTGTTTGCTTTGTTCGCCGATTTGCACGGACGTAGGCGTGCCAACTTCGCATTTTTGCACAGATGTATACGAGTCAATTAGACATTCATAATACCGCTCGCAGTGTGTAGCCACGCGTTGCGTTTACTATTGTTTACATTGTATACATCGCACACTTTCCGGTAAACTGTTTTTCTTCATAGTGTTACATTCGAAATTAACCGTGTATTTAGCGGTTTTCTTTGGATTTTTTTTACTGATGTTACGATGGCACCTGCTGGAAAACGTCAACGTGTGTTTAGTGTAGAGGAGGCTCGAGATCTTGTTACTATGGAAGCATGGAGCATGGACTCTGATTCGACGAATCGAGCAGTGACGAAGACTCTAGTGATAAAAGTGTTCCCTGAGAGTAGACTGATAGAATAAGAATGAATAAAAATTAATGCAAGAGCTAGAGATGACAGCAAGAAAGAGAGTAGACTGATAGAATAAGAATGAATAAAAAAAATGAAGAAGGAGATAGAGATGACAGCAAGAAAGAGAGTAGACAGTGATAGAATAGAATGAATAAAAATAATGAAAGAAAGAGATAGAGATGACAGCAAGAAAGAGAGTAGACTGATAGAATAAGAATGAATAAAAATTAATGAAAGAGCTAGAGATGACAGCAAGAAAGAGAGTAGACAGTGATAGAATAAGAATGAATAAAACTAATGAAAGAAAGATGTTATCCTGTCTTGCCGTCATCTTTATATCTTTCTTTTATTATCTTTATTCATTCTTATGCTATCAGTGTTTACTCTCTTTCTTTCCGTCATCTCTATCTTATTATTATATCATTTTCCTATCTATATGTATCTATGTCTTGCCGTCATCTGTATATCTTTTTCTTATTATCTTTATTCATTATTATGCTATGAGTGTAATACTCTCTTTCTTGCCGGCATCTCTATCTCATTATTATAATCATTTTCCTATCTATATGTACCCTATGTCTTGCCGTCATCTCTATATCTTTCTCTTATTATCTTTATTCATTCTTATGCTATCAGTGTTTACTCTCTTTCTTTCCGTCATCTCTATCTTATTATTATTATCATTTTCCTATCTATAATTATGTACCCTATGTCTTGCCGTCATCTCTATATCTTTCTCTTATTATCTTTATTCATTCTTATGCTATCAGTGTTTACTCTCTTTCTTGCCGTCATCTCTATCTTATTATTATTATCATTTTCCTATCTATATGTACCCTATGTCTTGCCGTCATCTGTATATCTTTCTCTTATTATCTTTATTCATTCTTATGCTATCAGTGTTTACTCTCTTTCTTGCCGTCATCTCTATCTTATTATTATTATTATTTTCCTATCAATATGTATCCTATGTCTTGCCGTCATCTCTATATATTTCTCTTATTATCTTTATTCATTCTTGTGCTATCAGTGTTTACTCTCTTTCTTTCCGTCATCTCTATCTTTTTATTATTATCATTTTCCTATCTATATGTACCCTATGTCTTGCCGTCATCTCTATATCTTTCTCTTATTATCTTTATTCATTCTTATGCTATCAGTGTTTACTCTCTTTCTTTCCGTCATCTCTATCTTATTATTATTATCATTTTCCTATCTATATGTACCCTATGTCTTGCCGTCATCTCTATATCTTTCTCTTATTATCTTTATTCATTCTTATGCTATCAGTGTTTACTCTCTTTCTTTCCGTCATCTCTATCTCATTATTATTGTTATTTTCGTATCAATATGTATCCTGTCTTGCCGTCATCTTTATCTCTTTCTCTTATAATCTTTATTCACAGTAAAGTCCTTTCATTTCATATCACTATTTCTCTCTCATAATGTCTCTCACGTCCGTTCTCCATATTTTATTCATTGCATACTCCACTCGTCAATCATTTCTGATAATAAGCTCTCTCACAATAAAGTAAATGGAAAACAATGCAATATAGTTTATATTTTAAGATTGATTCATTCTTTCTTTGTATATCTATGGCTGTGATAAATGTACTTGAAATCAATTTTATTGAGGGGTAAAGAAGGTGAGAGAACAGATGCGGTGAACATTCATAATGAGACATTTCAATAAGATGCTGATTATGTCATGTATATCACATATAATATATTATGCCTATACCATTTTTACATGCTCATACCAGTGGGCAAAATCAATAACATTCTCTTATTTCTTATTGACTTATCATGGCACAACAAAGAAAAACATCCCCACGACGTCCCTTTTCATGCCCCGCTAAACCGGACATTGACAATAACCTGGGGTAATAGGGATTTCAATGGGCAGATTAGCCCATTGTCAAGGGTGGCTGAGCGGGGTACTTTCAAGTCTCTCCCTATTGAACTTCTTTTCTTCAACAACCTAAATACTAACCTTCTGAATTGTTAGAATACTTGAGCAAGGTATGTAAAGAAAGGTAAGAAGTCCACCTTTCTAATAGATTCGATTTGAAGATGTCTTATCATTGCTAAATAAGAAATTCTAGAGGGATAAAAAACTGCCGTAAATAAGAAAAATTAAACATTATATAATTATGATTATTATAAAAATGATAATTCAAAATATAACAAATGACGGTTCATCGAAAAGCACGTTTTCCGGTCTACAACTTTGCTGCACAATATTTTTCATCATGATCATCCAGTGAAGAGTTATAGCCTCTTGATTCAGCAGAGTCAATAAAGATTCCCTCGAAATGTGTGACCCTAAAAGAATGTGGCACAGGGGGGTTTTTTAAGTGGCGCATAAAGAGTTAAACATTATGGACAGTCATTGGAGCCTTAAAATGAAATATATTCAAAAGCAGAAATTCAACTATTTTAGACTTTTTATAAACTCCACATCCAGAACATGAAATCTCCTTGATGATAGAAAATATGAATGCTTTGAATCAACACCTTATGCCTTTCAAAGTAACTTTTACAAAATATTTTCAAAGATGCTAACGGCTTTTCATAATTTTTAAGTCCAACTTAGAGATAAGTTCAACTTAGATCTTTGTGAAATACCCCCATGACTTATATTTGATTATGCACCAATGGCATAGTACCATTGATGCTCTGGAAAAGGTGAATCGCCTTAGAGGAGATATTATCAGTTACAAACTCCACACACTCTTGCAAGCACCAAAGATTCTTTAAGCACATTGTGAAAAAAGGAAGGAGAAATTCATTAGAAAATTTCAAATGAGATATCTCCTTCACAACTGCCTTAAGACAAGCTGCTAATTGTTATTGTTGACATCCCTTTGTAAATGTGATATTATTCTAGTTGTACACTGACCCCTTCAGTCGGTGCTGCTGGTCAGTTTTAATATACCAATAAATAAATGAATGAACTAATAACTAAATAATTATCATCATCATTATTATTACTATTTGTAGGTAGTTCAGGTAAATACTTTACCGTAGTCTAATTCTATGAATCCTGAATACAAATAATTATTTTTCTAAAATATGAAACAGTAAATGAACTACTCACGTTCTGTGTATATCAGGCCTTTAAATGCAGATCAATGACGTCATTCGCTGCATTTAGTTTAGAGGAACGACGAGTTGTTTCGATATAATAATAACGGAGGGAAAATGAACTATAAACTACTGATAATCATGTCTAACGATATAGTCCGTAATGGCAGTCCGTGTAGAAGTATCCCTGCTTAACACGGCGGTGCTTACGGCTCAAGTAGAACCAACTGGGAGGATGATGAGAATTATTTGAGCATGAGTCTCAAGAAACAATTCCTGTCTTTTGAAATTTGTTGATTGTCCGGATTCGTTTGCATTTTAATCATCTAGTGTGCTCAATAAGCCTGCTTGATATAATGATGAAAGTAAACTCGAAAAGTTCTCAAATTGTGATACTCAGCTCGAAAGAGACACTTGTTATAGCAGTCCAAGAGGAAGAAATAACATGCATCGTCAGCGAGTCCAACCGAACAGGATCAAGTCAATATTTGTGATGGGTTTCAGTTTTGCACGTGATGGTGATGTCATAAATATCGTAACCCAGACACTATGTGAGAGTATGTTAGTGTGTGTGTGTGTGTGGGGGGGGGGGGGGGGGGTGGTAATGTATGTTGACAGCCCTGGATAGGTAGACCCACGGACATTTGGTAGATCATTTCCCCTGGAACTTCAAACACTTTTTGACTCGGTGATGTTCCAGTTTAAGGAAAGCAGGCGAATTGAGAGAGATGGAATAAATGAGTCTGAGAATGAATAAAAGAAAGAAAGAGAGAGGCGAACATTATTGAGTGAGGGAGTGACTTTGCGTGTGAGAGAGATTAAATAAGTGAGAGAGAAAGAGAGAGAGAGAGAAATAGATTGATTGAGGAAGTAGAGAGAGAGAGAGAAGGGAAGAACAAATTAAACGGGGGTGTGTGTGTGTGTGTGTGTGTGTGTGCGTGCGTGTGTGTGTGTGTAGAGAGAGAGAGAAAGAGAGAGTGATAGAGAGAAACGGAGAAAGAGAGAGAGAGGGATAGGAAGAGTGAAAGAGAAAACAGAGAAAAAGAATGATAGAGAGAACAGAGAAAGAGAGAGAGAGAGAGAGAGAGAAAGAGAGAGCGAGAGAAAGAGAGAGGAAAGGTTACGGCGTGGACAAGGTAAATCGTTGAACCCCAAGTCCAAAGACATAATTTGCTATTAATTTCCTTTCACTAATTTATGTACAAAGATGTATCACTGTAACAAACCTCGTCTGTTAAGAGAGAGGAGGCCGCTATCAAAAGCACTATCAGATACTGCATCGGGTTACAGCAGAATATGGGAAAGGGCGTTCAATCATTTAAGCCGTATATTTGGATCTTTGTAAAATCCTTTTTAAAAAGTTCTTACTTTCGTCATTTAATTCACTTTTTTTTTCTTCAAATCACCCATTTTCCGTAATTACGTGAATTTTACGAAACAATACAAAAAGGTTTACTTTTGATTTGTTCGTTTTTTCTTCCTTTTGTTTTCTTCTGATTTTTTCTTCATGTTTTGAGATATAACGATAACGAAAGCGGGACGGACGGAGAGACGTACAAACGGACAACCCGAGAAAATATTGCCCTCGGTGGGCGGAGGCATAACAAAACTCAAAAGCTTTCACCAAACTTGGCACGCTTGTGTACATGTAATGTAGTCTCATATACCACTATCGATGAGCAGTGCATGTGATCTTCAACGAGATGGATTCTAATTTCTTTTCTTCATTATTAAAAAACTTCACAGTACACATCAGTTCTTATTTTCTTAATCAGTACTCAACTTTATGTTTGAGATGTAACATTAGGCTTTATATTCGGATGTCATGCAAGCAAAGTTTTTAGGGGAGTTTGAGTCCCCCTCCTCATTCCTTCAACCCCTGTTCTTCTTGATTACCGCCTTGTTTTATATAATTCCATCACGCCTCAACAAACAAGTCTATTTTTAATTGGTGATTGTACTCTGTAGTTCATGAATAATTTAATTATCACAAATATTTGCAGATTATATTTGCGTTATACCTGATAAAGAATATCAAAATAAATGTAAATATCATTTCGTGCAATCCCGCATCGTTTCTGAAGGACCTTTGTAGTTTGCGTAAGATAAGCAAGGTAGTAGACCTTCATCCCTTGGTATCATGTTAAAATCATGGGTTAGAGGCATTATAATAATAACTTATTTTCCTTCAAATGAAGTTACCCCTCATTAAACACATGCATCAATCATTTGAGTGGGAACCAATTAGGATCTATACAAGAAAGGGTAAGTGCAATGTTCTACGAGCTATCCCGAATCTTGGGGAGGGTGTGTGGGTGTGTACGGTACCAAACCGAGTACACTCATAAGATCTATACATTCATCTACATGACCACTCGCAAAACGTACTCGTTTTCAGGACCCTGTAAATTATTTAAAGTTTGATGACCTTTTAGTTATTGTGTACGTTTATTTAAGCTATGGTCACAAATCAGAGCAGCGACTGACCGATCAGTAGCCTGCTCGGTCGCTGCTGGAATTAGGCATCGCCCAGCGATTAGGTCGGTGCCCGGGCGGCGACCGCCCAGGCACCGAGCGTATTTTGGGCGGCGAGTGAAAAGTGAGCAGGCGCCGCCCAAATTTTAACTCCGCGCTAAAACTTCAGCGGCGACCGAGCGATGCCCTAAAAAACGAGCGGTGCCTGGGCGGCCGCCGCTCGGTGGCCGGGCAGCCGCCGGGCAGAATTGGTTAAAAACTCGCCGCTCGGCCGCCGAGCAGTCTACTTTTGGGTAATGTGACCATAGCATTAGATACTGCATTCGCATGCGAAAAATGTTTCTTTTTAATACTAGATCCTTGGCTATGAGGTATTTTTTTCAAACTGTTCTCAGAACGTTATATTCAGACAAACATAATGTCCTTAAACATGTTGAGCATACAGATGTGTATACATTATGAGTCCTTTATTTAAGCCAGAAACGCATGTGCGTGTGTGCGTGTGTGTGTGTGTGCGCGCGCGCATGGGTTGGAGAGGAGCAAAAGAAGTTATAAAACATATTCTGAATGTGTAGTAAAAACAAACGAAGGTTGTTATATTTAGGCTATCGTCTAAATTCCGGAATAAATCTTTATATTTGGCCAAACAAACCGTAAATACGTTAATTAACGAATAATTACTATATACCACCCATTTGACATTAAAACAAAAAGCATGTAAGATATATATATTTATATCCTGCATCAAAAATGTATTAGTTTTTGGTTGGTTGAGAGATCGTCACATGACCAGAAATATTCCAGCTATTTTAAGGTTGCTCTGAAAAAGTACTATATGAGAGTACTATTCGGGATTAGAAGTACTATATGAGAGTACTATTCGGGATTAGAGTTCTATTTGGGAGTTGATTTTTTTTGTTGAAAATTCAGCGAGCGTACAAGATTTCAAATGCCTGCAGTAGGCAACTCCCGCGGTGTCACGGCACTCAGGACGTAACAATTACGCTCGAGTCACAGTATCTCCTGCATAACCTGTATAGCGCCAGCTTTCGGTCTTGAATTTGTGAAAGTTTTGTTGTTGTTATGATCGTCTGCAAAGATGGCGGCCTCCGCAAATCGGAGATTTGACAATGTCAGAGAAGAAGATCTGAATGATTTTATTTATTCTATGGACAGCGACAACACAAAGAAACAAATTAAGTATGGAATGTCAGTGTTTGGCGAATTTTGCAAGGAGGTGGAAGCGAGTTTCGATGATATTGATGGTGAAGGGCTTGATCTACTGCTGTCGCAGTTCTACGCCGGTGCAAGGAACAAGAAAGGGGAACTCTATAGCAAGAAGTCCATGCAAGCAATTCGATTTGCACTTCAGCGTCATTTCTTGAACACTAGAGGACTAGACATTGTCAAGGGTAAGGAATTTACTCGTTCAAATCGGGCTTTCAAGGCTGTTCTTGTGAAACTGAAGACCAGTGGGAAGGCAAATGTGAGACATCATCCCTCCATCAGTGACGATGATATGGCACGCATTCAAGCCAGTCTGAATTTAGACACAGCTGAGGGTCTACAGAAGAAGGTGTATCTGGACATAATGATTTACTTTGCAAACCGTGGCAATGAAAATGTGCGTGACATGAAACCGACCGATTTTGTTCTCCATTTGGAAGGTGGCAAGGAATATTACACTGTCAGAGATATGCACACTAAAAATCATCAAGATGATGAGGACCAAAGTCAGGGTGGGCAAATGCATGCACTCCCAGGAAACCCCAGGTGCCCGGTCATGAACATGAAAAAGTACTTGGCGAAACTGAATCCTCAGTGTGAATGGATGTGGCAGACGCCAAAGCAGAGAGTCGGTGAGGAAGATGTGTGGTATGCGAATTCCCCTGTTGGGAAGTGGACCCTTTCTCAAATGACCAAGAACATTTGTAAAGCAGCTGGTTGCACAAAGCACTACACCAACCACTCCTTGCGTGCAACAAGTATTACTTTGCTCGATCATGCAGGGCATGCATCAAGAGATATCATGTCCGTTTCAGGCCACCGCTCCGAAACATCAATAAAAAACTATGTTCGTACTAGTGAGCTTAAGAAGCGTGAAATGTCAGAAACTCTTTCTAGAATACATCCAGATCTAGATCAACCATCAACATCAACAGCAACAGCGTCAACCTCTAATCTAGATGAGATAGAAAACATTGACAATGACGATGATCCAGAAAACTTCGACTTCACAGATAGTCAGCTTCTACGCGTTATGGATGCCCTTCCCTTGCAAGTGATCCCACCAGCCCAACTTCCACAACCACAACAACAGCAAGACAGGATGTTTGGAACTATGAACATTGACAATCACATGAACCAGCAGAATGTTCAACCACAACAGTTTCACTTTAATAGCTGTGTGGTAAATTTTTACAACAAGTAGACCAGATGAGACATGGAAGGATGTATAGAAAGGTGTTTGAAACACTGTAAATATGTTAATCGATGATTTGGAATTTTTGGATTCAGTGGAAAACCAGTTGGAGACCTGTTATGTATGACGTCTGAAATTAAGACTATGCATGTCTTGACTTGTCATTTTATGTATACGCATTGCCCAATGTACCGCGCGCAGTTACCATCGATGCCTTCATCGAATAAAGTTCATGCTACAACCATGTAGTTTTAAAGTTACGAATAAGTCTTCTTCTTCTTCTTTATTTGGCTGAATATCAACCTTTAACATTGACAGAACATGAGGGGAAGAGAGAGGATGAAGGAGAGATGATAAATAAAGAGAAGGAGAGAGAGTGAGAAAGAGAGTCTTTATTTTTCATCTTTATTTAGCTGAATATCAACCTTTAACATTGACAGAACATGAGGGGAAGAGAGAGGATGAAGGAGAGATGATAAATAAAGAGAGAGAGAGAGTGAAAAAGAGAGTCTTTATTTGTCATCTTTATTTGGTTGAAAATCAACCTTTAACATTGACAGAACATATTTTGCTTGATTATAAATTTTTGATGTAGGATATAAAACAAATATACCCTGCCTTCTTTTTGAGGTACTGGTTAAAACTATTGGCACTCGGTGACTCCAGTAGTACTATTTGCTTCGGGGCTGCGCCCCTCAGCAAATAGTACTATTGGAGTCACCTCTTGCCACCAGAACCTCTCAAGACAGTGTATATTTGTATAATATATATATATTTGTTTTAATCAAGTAATGCATTCCCCCTATAGGCCTATTCTGTAATATTTTTAGCAAGAGTATTAGCATGGATGCCGTGCATTAACTATAAAATACCATGGAATCTTTTTCTAGAATCTTTTTTTATGTAATAAAGTGTACAATCCTTCATAGAATTTGTACAGAAAGTGGCCGGGAAGGTCCTTGTACCAACCCCCTCCTTCTCTGTGTGTATTACACCACGTAGGTTCATCACTTCACCCTCTGATCGTAACACTTCGGTTGCTTTCTTTTCCTCTCTACAAGGTCGCTCATTTGCCACACTTGGAAATTTGCACAAAACAACAGACACCAAATGACGGCGGGATAGCTATGTGCAGAACAATGGCTTTACAAAATAACCCCTTTTCTGATCTTGATAAGCTTCATGGCAACCCTTTTAACACCGGATGTGGACTTATTATGCACTGGAAACCGTCATTAATCCATATGGAAACGTTGTATCATCCGCTCAATCTGACTTGCGTGCATAGAACAAATGAGCATTTTTCCATGAAAAAGTGAAGTTATCTAAAATGTGCGTTTCTTTCCAGCATTGGGGCGCCCGGAAATCACTCCAGTAACATTTCATAAAGTATAATATAAAAAGACCATATGCAAATTTTCTGTACTTTCGTCGGAAAAAATACTTTTATCCAGCACAATGTCGTCTCTTTTTGCGTTGGAGAAGAGCAAATAGCGAGTTTCAATCACACTTTGGCCGCTCTCGCAAGCTCTCACTCGTTTCACTGTGGTCAAGCGACTTTGGGGCAAGCGGTTAATGAAAATACTAATCGTTAGCTTTATTCTGGTATTAAACTTGTTTTGATTGATTGTATAATTTTGTCGGAATAAAGGAAACAAAAAGGCTCGACCAAAAACTTATCAGCGTCTGAATTGACCTTTTGACCTTGAATTCCCTGATGCAAGCGCACTAATGACGTCATCTTCGCTAAATCGGTGTCTTTTATCGTAAAATGAGACACTTTCAAAATGTTTATACATCTCTTTTTAATTATTAGTAAGATATAACATTATTTTTCTGATATCACTGAAGTTTTGGGTTTTATTTAATGATTAATTTCAAAATAAGAGCCATTTTACTGTTTTAATTTACTGGATCGTACCATTAAAGTCGTAGGGTAAAAAGATGCATTTTCCAACCGCGCCAAATTTAATTTACGTTCCGACATTCTGTTAAATGGGTTCGTGTTGTTAAGAATCCACTGCTTTCTGCTCCAACAAACGTCCACATGCGGAGTCGTTTATCAACTAAATCATTCAAATTAATGGATGCTTCCTAGCTTCCCAGGTGTTTGTGTTGTTGAAGCATTTCATTCACCTGCTATCATTCTTTGTACTCCAATTGCCAGAACGCAAATTTCATTTTGGTCTTATAGTTTTATCAGAGTCGTTTATCAACTATATGTATTCAAATTTATGAATGCTTCCTCCTCAGGTGTTTGTGGTGTTTATGCATTTCATTCACCTGTTATTATTCTTTGTACTCCTATTGTAAGAATACAAAATGCATTTTGGTTTTTATAGTTTCATGCAATAAGTAAGTCAATAAAAGAGGATGTTTTGCACAATAAAAACAATGTGTGTCCCTATTGTACAATGTAATGTGTCCCCTCATTTTGTAATAGTTAATTTACCCATTCACATAATGGAACTACCTGCCCGATGAAGCCAGTGGCCTGTGACCCCTGAGCACTCAACACCGTGTGGGAGTCAGTTTGTTCTAAAATTCTTTTATGAGACAAATACAAGCAAACGTTTCCATATGTTGAAGCCTCTGGCATATTTATTTAACAAAATCTAAAGAAATATATATTTTAAAGTGGAAAATGAAAATATATGATAAGTTTTACTTCCAAGCCATCATTAGGACAAAAGGTGGATAAATTATCCGCCTTCAACTAACATGTCAAAGCAGGTAGCCTGGTTACGACGTGGAAAACTGACAAATCTACGTTTACATGGTGCTAGTAGTTAATGAATAACAGAATTATGAAAGATATTTGCAGATTATATTTGCTTTATGCCTGATAAAGAATATAACAATAAATGGAAATATCATTTCGTGCAATCCCGCGTCTTTTCTGAGTGACCTTTGTAGTTTGCGTAAGATAAATAAGGGTCTACACCCCTTGGTACCATGTTAAAATCTATAGAGTTTAAAGCATTATGACCATAATTTATTTGTCTGTAGAAGAAGTAACCTCTCTTGAAATACATGCATCAAACACATTGAAGGAAAACAATTGTCCATAGTGGAATACGCCAGTGTGATGTTCAACGAGCCATCCAAATCTTTGTTTTGCTTATTGGAGGTTGAGGTGGTGTGGAAAGCAAAAGGAAATCTTTAGAAATGTTCTGAAACTTCTTTCGAAATTCATAACGGTGGTTCTATTGGAACCATCATCATGCCCTTCTGCTAATAGAGACTACATTTCTTACTGTAAAACACTACTTCCCCAAAAATGCATTATTTGTTCAAATCGTAATAAAAGATGCTCACATGCTGGGTAGTAGAGATGCCAATGTTTATTTAGTGTGAGCAAGGATCTGCAATATTGAACTTACAAAGATGAACAAATCAAGTTTTAAGAGCGTAAAGATCGATCTCGACGGATAAGTTAGGATTAGGGTTTGTTTTGTGTTTTGGGGGTCTTACATCATGATTAATTATAACAATTAGCAATCACCTTTATCAAATTATATTCGATCTTAACACATACTGGATATGTAGTTGATGTAGGCAAGGGGCCTTGAGGAAAGCAGTTTTGGAAATGACAATGCCACACTGACTTGGAATAACACGCAGTTCGTTTAATACATCAATCAATCAATCATAGATCATTCTACTCGCTTCCGACTTTGGGTAGTATAGTTTGTATAGTTTCATCTAGCCTGAACCACAAACATGTTATTCCTGCCTCAAATATGAAAATAAGTGTAAATATCATTTTGTAAAATTGTTCGTCCTTTCTGAGTCATCTTTGTAGTTTGCGTGTGATTAGTCACGTTCTCCATCCCTGCGTGGCATAATAGATGTATGGGTCAATAGCCTAACTATTTACCAAGCTCTCACTTGAATATTTCATGACCTTTTTTCGCGACTGTTCGGGTCCTAAAACTGGTTTCAAATCTTACATTTGTCTTCTTACTTTTGAAGGAGTTCCCTTATTGTAACTGAATGCAATTGAAAACAATTGAGGGCCCGAGACATTTAGAACAATGTCAAGCAAATTCTTAAAAATAAATCTTGCTTTAAAAGTATGTACATAAACAAACAGTCATCCTGTGACTCGAAAATGTAATTTCTTTCAACCAGTAATGTTACCTATATTATGAATCGTGAATAATTATGCATGAAACATGTTTAAAATACAGGCAAGTACTACTGAAACCGTTACATTCGATTAATACATGAAAATTCCATTGCGTATAGAGTTTTTTTCCCTAACCCCCCCCCCCCCCCCCTGAGTTTCTCAAGAATTTACATCGGGGAAAAACCACTGAGTTTGGTGCGGTCCTAGAAAAGTCACACTCCTGAGCAGGGTTTTTCCAGGGAGGTTTAATATGACCTTGGGGGTAGTTGCATAGCCATTACTTCCATCGTAAGTTCCCGATTAAAAAAAATACGGCTTTGTACTGTAAGTGTAAACATCCCCAACCCGCTATGTTAACATTGCAGTACACCAAGGTACACATAAAACATGTACAGCCAACAATATAGCCAAACAAACGAACAAACGCAAATAAAATGGTGCCTAGACTCACATCACACATGATAACAGAGAGATGTCAAAATATATTTGCTCAATATGATTGATTATACACTATAACTGTATTAGTGTGGTACGGTATGTCACTGAGACAGCTCCCGTAGGATTTTTGTGCCAAAGTTGATTTTTTTGCTGTTTTGGCTTCAAAAGGGTCCCAATTGACCAAAAATGATGGGGTTCAAATTTTCAGACCCCTCCTTCATTTCCTGGGGGGTCCTAGAGCGGGAGCCAGTGGGGGTCAACCTAGCTGGGAAGGAAACCAATTTTAATGTGCACAGATGTAAAGATCGCATAGCTCCATATAAAAAAATTGACCGTCTGGCATGTTTTAAGTGGTGGGTGTGGCCAGGGGGACGCCCCCACCAAAAAAGTGTCCCTTTTGACGACAAAATAGAATTGTGTAAATAATATTTTAAGGAAACCTTGAACCACAATGAGTTTGGTGTCATATGAAAGAGAGTTAAATTATCTACATTTTGATACCAATTTCAAAGAATTTGGGATTAATTAACATCGCAAGTTTTAGTAAAAAACATGATTTTTGTGATTTTTTTCGAAAAATTTAATTTCATAAAAAAAACATTATTTTCCATATATCAAAATTGGAGAATTGCATTTTGTCATAACTTTCCAGGAATTCGCTTATGTACAACGAAAATATCCTATGCGAGGGAGAGGTTAATATATCGTTTCAATAAAAAGTTATAGCAATTCAAAGTTATTGATTTGATTTCCACAAAAACAACATTTTTGCCTACATGACATAACTGTATGCATATACGTGCATTAGTGTATTAAGGACCTGTTTGGTGTGTTTACATCGAGTTTTAAAGTTAACTTTGAAATAAAACCTCTAATTACCATGTATTTGGTGTCAAAAGATGGATAATTAAAATACCTTCATTCTGATATCAATTTCAATGAGTGATGTAGTGTGTGAAATATAAATTTTGAGCCAAAATGGAGCTTTATTGAAGATATTCCTCTGATTTTTGCCAGTATATTGGTATTATTAGACAAACGTGATCAGATATTTAGTAGTGCAGAAAGTTCAACAGTTTGGGATTGGGGGAGAGGGCAAACATTCCAGGGGGCTCACCTTTCAGGGGCAGTGGCGTAATGAGCAAAAACGTTTTTTGGGGGCAGAAGACAAATCTGCACCACCACCACCCTTAGGCGAGGCGTCAAAAATAAATGTACCAGCCGGCGGCAGCTAACTGCACTTATGCGTCTTGGCTGCATTTTTTAAATTAGCTGAGCCGGCTACCGCTGGCGGTAGGAAATGGTATCCAAAAGCATGCGCCGGCTGCCGCCTTTCCAATGGAAACCGAGCCTCGGAAAAAGCTAGAAAACATGAGCTCAGCCTGGCTGCCGCCGGCAGGAGGACAGTGATATGCCGCCAAACTCCAGACTCTCGCATGGAAGCCGAGCCTCTTCTCAATGAGGTCGTCTGGGCCTAATTGAAACAGCCACCCCGCGGCCTGGCTCACCGCCACATCCTGCCAATCGATATCTTCATAAAGCAGAATCTAATTTGTCAGAGCAAAAGAAACAGCGCCATCTTATGATCACTGATAAATAACTCGAAAAAACAGTATAGCCTTGCGAAAATAATCTTTTCAGATTGGACAGCCTTATAAACTCCAAAACAACAATAACAACTTGTCACTAGAGACAAATATGTGGTCATTCTTTTCTGATATGCCTTTTTCAATAAAGAGACCAGTCGTACCGTGGATATATGTGGGCTCACTTTATGTAGATGCATCCTGCCTGTAAACGGATTAGATGCCTTGTATTTTCATATTCAAAAAAAATAATTTTGGTAACAACATAAGATTTGCTATTTTAAATTATTGGCTCGCCTATTGTTTATAATACCCAAATCATATATTTGTATTTATTTTTGTTATGCTTCAATGATATAAATCCTATTATATACCTTACTTTAAGAATCATTCCTAATCCTGCCACCTGATTGGTTGAAAGTGAAGTCGTGATTTTAACTATGCCCGCCAAAATGATCTGTTTTTAAATATGCCTGCCAAAATGTTATCTTTGTCAAGTCGAGGTGAGGGAGATAATATTATCTTTGTCAAGTCGAGGCGAGACAGATAATATTTATATTATATTATAATATGCCACCGTCATGTTCTGATGAGTTACGTTTGAAAGATAGAGTTCAGTCTAGAAATCAGGGGTACTTTGTTTTTCGAAGAATTTAGAAAATATAAATCTAACGTACATCTCTATCAGTTATTTGGGGACTGAATAGATAATAAAAACAAACATGTCAACGGCAAGCAAGACAATGAAGCATATAGCTCTTTATTAAATGAATTTTCTGTAGATATATTGAGTAAAAAGGTCGATAATAGAAAAGGGTAGAAGGTATAAACAGTTTTACCGTCCTCTTCCTTTTTCTCCTCTCTTTTTTTTTTTTGGGGGGGGACCTTATTGTGACACTGGCAGGTCACGTATTGGCATGGGGTTCAGGGGCGGAGCCCCCGGGAGCTCAGGGATTTTAGGCGTTTAATTACGGTCAGATAAACATTCGGGGGCCCGCTTTAGGGCCTTTGGTTTGGTCCAGAAGGCAGAGCCGCCGGAAGCTCAGGGGTTTAAGGCGTTTTTATTACGGTCAGGTGAGTATTTTTTGATACCATATTATTTTGTGACACTGGCAGGACACTCTTTGACTTGAGGTCTAGGGGACGGAGCCCCCAAGAATTTCAGGGGTTTTAGGCGTTAAATTACCGTCAAATGACCATCATTTAGCAACATTTGTAAGTCACCGTAAGGTTATGGAATTAGAAATAAACCACGTTTGAATTTTGCCTCCCCCGATCCACAACTTGTTGGCTTCTTTTCTTTTCTTCTTTTCCCCTTTCCTTTATCTCCTCTTTTCCTTTTTTCGTTCCCTTTCCTTCTTTCGCTCTTAATTTTTGTTGGATTGGAGTTGGGTTGGGGAGGGTTGAGGAGGCAACAGCCTGAGAGGCAAGGCCCTCGATCTCCTTACCCCCTTTTCTTTGCTTCTTCCTCTTCTTTGACCCATGTATTGTTCGTGAAATCCATGCAATACTGTTTAATGCGCCCACAGGCTTTGCAGGGTTGGCGCATAGAGTCCCTTTTATATACCAAGAGTTTTGACACGAAGCGTCCGTTTTGTTGCGTTTTGTTGGAAACAGTTATGGCGTTTGAATTATACTTTGGACATGCTTGGAGTCATCAGTTGATTGGGTGAAACAAGCCGGCCCTTGCGTGCGGCAGGGAAAAATAAGGCATGCCATTAATGGGGTGCGACCCTTGCCCCCGACGTTCCGGGCAGCATGCTGAGACATTTTAGTCGTCATGCTTTAATCAATATATTTACAGAGCATTCATCAAACATTGAACATCCGACAACCCCCCCCCCCCCCCTTCACACACATAGCCTATGCCATGCCGACACTTTGGGTAATTCAAGTTAGGCAGCCTTAACCCGCGCCACAACAATAGAATCTGGCAAGCCGGACAAAAGCGATCAAACTAGTGTTGAATGAGCGCGCGAATAGTAAAAAGCTACTAGTATAATTATGACAACAAATGCTTAGTTGATGAGCTCGCCATTGACTTGTTTGTTATTATTTGTATATATTAAGTCCCCAAATAACATATAAAGGTGTACGTTAGATATAGTATTTGATCGTGAATCCTAACTTTTCCTTTTATTATGTCTGTTTAACTCCATGACGCGCCGCCCCACGAAAAAGCGTTGAGTCGCCGAGCGCGCGACTACGTAGTAAAAAGCTACTTGTATATGACAACAGATACTTCATTGTTGAGCTCGCCGTTGACATGTTTGTTATTAAGCCAAATAATAAAAATAACGTGTTTCTCGTCCAAACTTTAACACAAAACGGAGGAGGCATGCAGGGCATTACTTTTTACTATAGGATTTCCCGGCCAAATTCGCGTGTTTGTCATTCGAATTCATTTACTTTGCATTTAAGTTAGCGCAGATCGGCTTTGCCATGCCAATTATCATTCAATTTTCCAGTATTTGTATTTAATTTAGGATTTTGGTCGAAGGGTTTCATAGATCTGTCATTCAATTTAGAAACTGCTCAAATAGCATTCAAATTAATATTCACTTGTCGAAGCGTATTTTTTATCATTCAAATTAACTCCTGTCATTCGTATTCGTAATATTTTTATTCAAGTTAGGAATGTTAGGGGGAAGAATTGCAACAAATTTTTACAGTTTTTAAATAATGCAGTTAAAATGCATCATTTGCTATTGGGGTCTAAGCTGTTATTCCATTTTTTTTTTCTTCAGGACAATGCAGATGGGTGTAGTCAGACATAGAGTAAAGAAGGGGCGAAATCAAGGGATAAGGCATTTCTGCACAGACATGTTCATATACCCGGGAAAGGTGGGGGTACCCTCAGAGGCCCCTTTTTACTACAGACTCGGAATTTTACAAAAGTAATTCACATCGTCTCTTATACCCAGCACACCACTCTGTTTTTCTTAAAGAGTTTCATAGTTTACTTGCCCGCCAGCAGATCGATAACTAAAGACATGGCTAAATAATGAATCATGTTCAAATTGTTGACTCTAGTCCCTACCCCAGTCACAATATTGTACCCTTCTTCCATAATGAAATTATGATGAAATTATGATAAATTTATGATGAAACATAAGACAAACAACTTCCTTGCATGAACATTTACAAATATACCGAGACTATCAGGTCCGTTGATGCAAGTCGTTTTTTTCTTCTTAATATAGGATTTCCCGGCCAAATTCGCAAGTTTGTCATTCAAATTCATGTGTCTTGCGTTCAAATTCGACGGTTTTAGTGCTGTCGAATATATCTAGGGTTTATATTCCTTTTTCTAGATTTCAAATCTATGAAGTTTTCGTTAGAATCTATGTATGTTTCATTCCAATTAATGAACAAAGTGCTTCTTTCGCTATTTGGTCATTCGATTTAGTGCAACACGATTTTCTGACATCTCGACGGTGTACTTCAAGCATTCTAATTCATTTGTAGCATTCAAATTAGCACTTTGTGCACTCAAAGTAATGATCAATATACATTTCTCGTTTATTAAACACTTTTTATAGCTCATTCTTTTCTTTCAAGATCGTTTCTCATGTGTATTTCATCCTATTTTATTTTCTTGCATTTATACTCTTTATATACTTTTAGATTTATCAGATATTCATCAGCCTTTAAGTTTGATTGTTAAAAAAAAAAGACTTACATCTACGGACTTAATGGTCTCAATATTTGTGTAAATTTTCATGTAAGGAAGTTGTTTGTCTTGTGTTTCATCATTACATTTATCACAATTTCATTATGGAGGAAGGGTACAATATTGTGACTGGGGTAGGTGTTTTTGTATCCCCACTTTTCCGGGGTATATGAGCATGTCCGTTCAGAGATACCATATCCCTTGATTTCGCCCCTTCTTTACCTAATGTCTGACTACAAACATAATTATGCTTTGTCCTCAAAATTAATAAATTGAATAACAGAAAAGACCCCAATGGCAAATTATGTATTTAATTGCATTTTTTTTAAAGCTGTAAACGTGTGTTGCATTTCTTCCCCCTAACATTCCTAACTTGAATAAACATAATTCGAATACGAATGACAGGTGTTAATTTGAATGGTAAAAATGACGCCTCGACAAGTGACGATTAATTTGAATGCTAGTTGAGCAGTTTTTAAATTGAATGACAGATCTATGAAATCCTTCGACCAAAATCCTAAATTAAATACAAATCGGGAAAATTGAAAGATAATTGGCATGGCAAAGCCGATCTGCGCTAACTTAAATGCAAAGTAAATGAATTCGATTGACAAACTCGCGAATTTGGCCGGGAAATCCTATATAATAATCAAACTTAAATGCTGATGAATATCAGATCAATCTAATAAGTATAAGTGTATAAATGCAAGAAAATTAAATAAGATGAAATACACATGAAAAAACAATCTTGAAAGAAAAAGAATGAGCTATAAAAAGTGTGTAATAAACGAGAAATGTATATTGACCATCAATTTAAGTGCACAAAGTGCTAATTTGAATGCTACAAATTAATTAGAATGCTAGAAGTACATCGTCGCGTTGTCAGAAAATCGTGTTGAGCCAAATCGAATGACCAAATAGCGAAAGAAGCACATTGTTTATTAATTTGAATGAAACATACGTAGATTCTAACCAAAATTCCATAGATTTGAAAACTAGAAAAGGGAATATAAACCCGATATATAGCTGACTGCACTAAAACCGTCGAATTTGAACGCAAGACAAATTAATTTGAATGACAAACTCGCGAATTTGGCCGGGAAATCCTATATTTTTCTTTTTTTTTCTCCAAGATGGCTGCCAATTGCTTATTATAGGTGGCCAAGCCCATTTATTCACAGATATTGTGCTAAGTGAGTATAGTGATGTAATGTATGACAAAATAAATGATTTGTATCACTTTAGAAGATATTTAAACAAAATATATATCACAGGCTTTTTTGTTGGGGGGGGGGGCGTTCCGGAATAGTAAAACAAAAAAAGGAAGCGGCGGCCAAAAAGGAGGCGAGAAACACTTCGTTTTTGTTATTTGGCCTCATTCATATCTATTTAGTCCCCAAATAACCGATAGAGGCGACCTTAGATTTATATTTTCTTCGAAAGATAAAGTGCCCCTGATTTCTAGACTGAACTATAAAACGCAACTCATCAGAACTTGAAAACATGACGGCGACATACATTAGGCCAAATAAAATAAAAGTGTTTAGCGTCCTGCCTTTTCAAAAAATAGGAAGGAGGAGGCCTTTTTTCTTCTTTTTTTTTTCTTTTTCAAAATGGCCGCTTGGTACATTTTCCCTGCAGCCAAGATGGCTGAGGGGATTTTTTTAATTATAAAATCAGAAATAGATCCATTTTAAACATACTATGTCCCTTTTGCAGCCTACATCAAATTCTGTAGAACTTTGCAGGAATTATGAATATGTTATGTATGTCCTATCTGTGAAATTTAAACTTGAGCAATGTCCTAATATTCAAATTATGCAATGAAACCGGTTTACTTGCTTGACTTCACTGTCAGACACTATTGGGTGACTGACTGGCTGTTAATTGCCTTATGCTGTTGTTGTTACTTGTTCGTGTGGCGGTGCGTCATGGAAACAAATAGAATAAGATAAGTTAAACAGACATTTGTCTGAATATATACTGTATGAAAAGAAAATGAAAAGTTAGGATTCACGATCAAATACTCTATCTAACGTACACCTTTATCGGTTATTTGGGGACTGTATATAAATATAAATAATAAACAACAAGTCAACGGCGAGCTCAACAACTATAAGCATCTGTTGTCATATACTAGTAGCTTTTTACTATACGAAGTCGCGCGCTCGGTGACTCAACACTAGTTTGATCGCTTTTGTCCGGCTTGCCAGATTCTATTGTTCTGGCACGGATTAAGGCTGCCTAACTTGAATTACCCAAAGTATCGGCATGGCATAGGCTATGTGTGTGGAGGGAGGGGTGATACTTTTTTAATAATATTATATTTGTCTAATGTTTAATGTTTGATGAATGTTTTGTAAATATATTGAGTAAAGCATGACGTCGAAAATGTCTTAGCATGCTGCCCGACACGTCCAAGGCATAGGTCGCTCGCCATTAATGGCATGCCTTAATTGTCCATGCCACACGCATCCGGACTTGTTTCACTCAATCAACTGATTACTTCATGCATGTCCAAATTATAATTCAAACGCCATATCTGTTTCCAACAAAACGCAACAAAACGGACGCTTCGTGTCGCAACTCTTTGTATATTAAAGGGTACTATAATTATATGCCCCATCCCTGCAGGCCTATGGGTGCATTAAACAGTATTGCATGCATTTCACGAACAATACATGGGTCAAAGGTTCCCCTTTGGTCTTCGACACCCCCCCCCCCCCTCTCTCTCTCTCTCTCTCTCTTCCTCTCCCGTTCAAACGTGCCTTCCATCATATGGCAACGTTGCGTTCACATGTTATTCGCCGTATTAAAGTGATGGTGTTAGATATAGAGCGAAATAATTGAAAGTATATAACGAAAAATATTAAACTTGAAAAAAAGAAGAGAAAAATGACAGTGCTGATTAATTGAGGAGTTGCAAATTGATCTGAAACTTAGGTGGCGGAAAATATATACATTATTGACCGGGGGCGCAAAATTTGTCTTTTACTGAGATGGCGAAAAAATGATCTAAAACTTCGGGGGGGGGGGGGGGTCGCAAAATTGATCTGAAACTAAGGGGGGCGGCATTTTTATATTCAATTGAGGTAGCGCAAAATTTATCTTAACCTTCGGGGGCGCAACATCTATCTTAGACTAAAGAGGGGGCGCACAATTGATCTGAAACTAAGGTGGGCGCAAAATGGATCTTTCATTGAGGGGGTGCAAAATTGAGTCTGAAACCTTTGGGGCAGGAATTTATATTTTATTGAGGCGGCGCCAAATTGATCTGAAACTAAGGGGGTAGGACGTTTATATTTTAAGGGGGCGCAAAATTGGTCTGAAACTAAGGGGGCGCAAATTTGATCTGAAACTTAGGGTGCAGAAATGTATATTTTATTGAGGTGCCGCAACTTGTTCTGAAACTTAGGGGCGCAAAATTTATATTTAATTAAAGGGCCCGCGCCACATTGATCTGAAACTTGGGGGTGTGGGGGGGGGGGGTAGGACGTTAATATGTTATTGAGGGGGCGCAAAAATTGAACTGAAAATAAGAGGGCGCAAATTTGATCTGAAACTTAGGGTGCAGAAATTTATATTTTATTGAGGTGCCGCAAATTGTTCTGAAACTTAGGGGGCGCAAAATGTATAGTTTAGGTTGATCATGTAACATATACGTATTGGTGTGTACTACAAGGTTTTGGAATTAGCCAAGCCTTGGTTATAAAGTAACAAATACCGTACATAGAAAGATGTAGCCTATATGCAACTACACAAACAAACTTTGTATAGTCCTAGAAGACAATATGCATTGCAAAGCCAGAATGTGTTATTATTGTATCTGCTCTATTAAACGTCGCTCTTTTTCCAAATCCCCCCATTTTAAGATATGACTTTCATTACGACTAAGTTTGTAAGCTTCAGAATGTTGGTAGTGAAGAATCATAAAATCACAGAACGTAGATAAAAACTAAAGCATATACATGTATGTTCTGTTAACCCTCTGAAGGCAGACAATGCACAATGCGATACACCAGCATCGCATCGCACTTTTTATTCCTTTTGTTTTACCGTAATGTTTTTAAAGTTAACTGTAATGTTCTCAAATATGTGTACATTCATTCTCGTCATTATCATTATCATTTTCTTTTTCTTTCGTATTTAATACCTGTTTACTCCTGATTATGTTGTTGTTATTGCTTTTTCGTGGGGCGGTGCGTCATGGAAACAAATAGAACAAAATAAGTTAAACAGACATATACAAAAAGAAAAAGAAAAGTTAGGATTCACGATCAAATACTCTATCTAACGTACACCTTTATCGGTTATTTGGGGACTGTATATAAATATAAATAATAAACAACAGGTCAACGGCGAGCTCAACAACTATAAGCATCTGTTGTCATATACTGGTAGCTTTTTACTATACGTAGTCGCGCGCTCGGTGACTCAACGCTAGTTTGATCGCTTTTGTCCGGCTTGCCAGATTCTATTGTTCTGGCGCGGATTAAGGCTGCCTAACTTGAATTACCCAAAGTATCGGCATGGCATAGGCTATGTGTGTGGAGGGAGGGGGTGATTCTTTTTTAATAATGTTAGATTTGTCTAATGTTCAATGTTTGATGAATGTTCTGTAAATATATTGAGTAAAGCATGACGTCGAAAATGTCTTAGCATGCTGCCCGACACGTCCAAGGCATAGGTCGCACGCCATTAATGGCATGCCTTAATTTTCCATGCCATACGCATCCGGGCTTGTTTCACTCAATCAACTGATTACTTCATGCATGTCCAAATTATAATTCAAACGCCATATCTGTTTCCAACAAAACGCAACAAAACGGACGCTTCGTGTCGCAACTCTTTGCATATTAAAGGGTACTATATATGCCCCATCCCTGCAGGCCTATGGGTGCATTACACAGTATTGCATGCATTTCACGAACAATACATGGGTCAAAGGTTCCCCTTTGGTCTTCGACACCCCCTCCCCCCCCCCTCTCTCTCTCTCTCTCTCTCTCTCTCTCTTCCTCTCCCTTTCAAACGTGCCTTCCATCATATGGCAACGTTGCGTTCACATGTTATTCGCCGTATGAAAGTGATGGTGTTAGATATAGAGCGAAATAATTGAAAGTATATAACGAAAAATATTAAACTTGGAA